>JAQQSO010002040.1:0-14743 GCA_028658305.1 Pachyuromys duprasi
TCTTCCTGTATCTGCTGAGGCTTGCTTTGTGACCAATTATATGGTCTATTATGGAGAAGGTTCCATGAGGTGCTGAAAAGAAGGTATACTCTTTTGATCTAGGATGAAAGGTTCTGTAGACATCTATTAGGTCCATTTGATTTAGGGTGTCTGTGAGTGCCCTTGTTTCTCTGTTTTGCTTCTGACCAGATGATCTGTCCCTTGGTGAGAGTGGAGTGTTGAAGTCTCCCACTATTAGGATGTTGGGATCAATGTGTGATTTCTGTTTTAATATTGTTTGATTTACATATATAGGTGGTCTTGTATTTGGGGCATAAATGTTCAAAATTGTGATGTCCTCCTTTTGGAATTTTCCTTTGATGAGAAGGAAGTGCCCCTCCTCATCTTTCTTGATTAACTTTGGTTGAAAGTCTCTTTTATTAGATACTAGGATTGCTACCCCAGCTTGTTTTCTGGGTCCATTTGCTTGGAAAATGGTTTTCCAGCCTTTTACTCTGAGGTAGTGTTTGTCTTTGTTGCATAGGTGTGTTTCTTGGATGCAGCAGAATGTTGGATCCTGTTTCTGCAGCCATTCTGTCAGTCTGTGTCTTTTTATTGGAGAATTGAGTCCATTGATGTTGATAGATACTAGTGACCAATAACTCACTCAGGGACTGAGGTTTTTGCTGTCGGATCTGAACAGTGTGTGCCCACAGTGTGCAGGTCAGTCAAAACGGTACCCTGGTCCTCCTCAGTCTGGCCTGGAGACTGTGTGATCCAGTCTAGTATGGCAGCTGCTGGCACCCAGTGCATCTGCTTGCTCAAATCAGAGCTGTGTGCCACTGGTCACCTGGAGATTTTTCCGGGGAATAACTGGGTGTCCCTAGGATTTTCCCACTTGATTTTCTCACCGTAGGAGTTCTGCTCACCTGGTAATCACAAATGCTGGCGTTTTAGGTCCCAGAGTTCAGTCTCCTGGTCGCTGTGTTGTTTCTGCTGACCTACTCCTCAGCCACAGTGTCCTCTCGTGGCAGCCATCTTGGATCTCCCAAGCTTTTCAGTTTTATGAGGTCCCATTTATTGATTGCTGATCTTAGAGTCTGTGCTGTTGGTGTTCTGTTCAGGAAGTTGTCTCCCGTGCCAATGAGTTCAAGGCTCTTCAGACCTTTCTCTTCTAACCGATTTAATGTGTCTGTTTTTTTTTTTTAGTGTCTTTTTTTAAATTTATTTATTTTTATATCAATCACAGGTTAGGTTTTTTGCATCCCATGTGTAGCCCCCTCCCTCATGACCTTCCACCCTCCCCAACCCTCCCTCATCTCCTTTCTGCCCCCTCCAAGTCCACCAACAGGGGAGGACCCCTTCCCCTTCTATCCAACCCTAGCTCATCTTGTCTCTTCAGGGCTGGCTGCAATGTCCTCCCCTGGGATCTAGCCAGGCTGTTACTCCCTGGCATGTATGGTTTTATGTTGAGGTCTTTGATCCACTTGGACTTTAGTTTTGTGCAAGGAAATCATGAAATTTGCAGGCAAATGGTGAAAACTAGAAATAATCATTCTGAATGAAGTATCCCAGAAGCAGAAAGACACACACGGTATATAGGTATACACTCACTTAAAAATGGATATTAGACATATAATGTAGGATAAACATACTAAAATCTGTACACCTAAAAAAGCTAAGCAAGAAGGAGGACCCTGGGTTAGATGATCAGTCCTCACTCAAAAAGGTAAAAGGGATGGACATTGGAAGGAGAAAAGAGGAAACAGGACAGGAGCCTACCACAGAAGACTTCTGAAAAAAGACTCTACCCTGCAGGGTGTCAGGGCAGATGCTGAGACTTATGGCCAAACTTTGGGCAGAGTGCAGGGAATCTTATAAAAGAAGGGGGAGATACAAAGACTTACAGGGGATAGAAGCTCCACAAGGAGAGTAACAGAACCAAAGGATCTGGGCACAGGAGTCTTTTCTGAGACTGATGCTCCAACCAAGGACAATTCATAGATATAACCTAGAACCCCTTCTCAGATGTAGCCCATGGCAGCTCATTATCCAAGTGGGTTCCCTGGTGAGGGGAACAGGGACTGTCTCTGACATGAACTTAGTAGCTAGCTCTTTAATTACCTCCCCCTGAGAGGGAAACAGTCTTGCCAGGTGACAGAGGAGGACAATGCAGCCAGTCCTGATAGGCTATGATCAGAGGGAAGGGGAGCAGGACCTCCCCTATCAGTTGACTTGGAGAGGGGCATAGGATGAGATGAAGGAGGGAGGGTGGGATTGGGAGGGAATGATGAAGGGGGCTACAGCTGGGATACAAAGTGAATTAACTGTAATTAACTTAAAAAATAAAAATACTTAAAAATATTAAATCCAACATCGAATGATAATTTAACATTAGTATTTACTGTTATGCTGGTCTCTTAAGATGCAGAAGAAACACAAAAAAAAATTAATACAGGAGGTTAGAATGGCACTGTAAAGTGACTAAATAAATAAGTGGAAAAAATCAATATAGTGGGTTCAACAGGGAAACCTGTCATAAAAATGACACATATAAAAATCAGTCACATATGTATTAATAATGACCAATCAGAAGATAAATTTTAAGAAATTAATCATATTTACAAAGATTAAAACATCTAGACATTGAACATGGAGGGATTCAGCTGGTGCTCAATTGGAAACTTCACTTTTACTGACTAGAATCCATAGTGCTGGAAGGGATTATGCATGCTACTGGATAAGAAAAATAATCAAGCTACAAACCCAGTGATCTACAACAACTGCCTGCCTCTATACCACAACAGTGGCATAAATGTTATGGAAGTAACAAATCACTTTTTAAAAAAATGCTATTTGCTGCTCCATGAGATGGAATCCACACTTGACACCATTAGTGAGGTCAAGCGCCTGATGTTAGACAGGTCGTGAGCTTTTAGGAAAAACTTACTACTACTATTCTACTAAGGGAACATGATGATAAAATGACTTCTAATGACATTTTCCTATGCCCAAAGATCAATGTATCAATCAACTCTTATGAGAGAAATTTCTTGCAGTAGATGGAAACTAACACAATCCACAATGGCACAATATGAATGAGAGACTTCAGAGCTCAGCCTAAATAGGATGTCTTCATCAGCCCTCTCCCTACAAGGCTCAGGAATTTATGCAGAAGAGGCAACAGAAAGATTCTGAAAGCCAAGGGTGATGGATGACTCCAAAGAAAAAGTGTCTTCCAGGTTAATTCACATACGAAGTCACTGAGACAGTGAGAAAATATACAAGACCACAAGACCTGGACAAATTCAAGTGGGGCAAAGGCCTAACATGAAGATGGAAAAAGGAGAAGTGGGCATTGAAGTCCCACTTATAACCAAGAAGCTATATTGCAACCTCTGAGAGAAGAAAAATTAGTTTTCTCTAATGAGCCAATGCTGCATACACCAACCACACTGCAGGGTAGGCTTCATGCTTACAGTAGTAGACAAAGGGAGGAGAAAAGAGAAGATTTTGTATGTGGACTGGAGAGATGGCACAGTGAGTGAGAACACTTTCAGCCTGTGAAAGCTGAAGTCCCTCAATCTGAACCCCCAGTAAGCATGTAAAAAGCCAGGCACAGTTGCTGCACATGCCTATAAACCCAGCACTGGTGGATGAGAAGAGGGATGCTTTGAGCTCTCTGGGTAGCCTGCTTAGCCAAAACCCCAAGCTTCCATTCAATGAAAGTTTCTTGCACAATGAAGTAAGGTGAAAAGAGAATAGGTAAGAAAGATACATAATGTCTTGTCTCTATACGCCTGTGCATGGGACATTGAAGCAATGTGTGTGTGTGGTCCAGAAAACTATAAGATCTCTCTGCTCTTTATTTCATGTTTCACAAAAAAAAAATAATAATAATAAGTATCAAGGTTGTAAGCTGGAAGAGAACAGAAAGAGAGCAGAACCCCTGGGTAAGCCCTACGCTTGTGCTCACGGAGAAAAATGGTGGGATGGTGCTGCTTTACTGGATCTTCCTTTCTTTTTTTAATTATTTTTTTATTTTTTATTATTAATTACAGTTTATTCATTTTGCATCCCCACTGTAGTCCCCTCCCTCATTCCTTCTAAATCCCACCCTCCCTCTGTCATCTCCTCCCGTGTTCCTCTCCAAGTCCACTGATAGGGGAGGCCCTCCTCCCCTTCCATCTGACCCTAGCTTATCAGGTCTCATCAGGACTGCCTGCAATGTCCTCCTCTATGGCCTGTCAAGGCTGCTTCCTCCTCAAGGGGGAGATAGTAAGACCTAGAGAGGACAGGAGCTCCACAAGGAGAGCAACAGAACCAAAAAATCTGGGCACAGGGGTCTTTTCTGAGACTGATACTCCAACCAAGGTCCATTACTGGAGCTTTCTTAAACTATGTGCAGTTATCAATGAAAAGCAACATTCATCATCTAATGAATGTGACGTAAAGAGGTACCAAGGTACAGACGATGACAAAGAGATGGTCATAACAATTGATCCCAGAATATATGTGTAATTCACATGATGGGACCTTGAGTAAAGGCAAGCAAATGACTACCTGGATAAACACTTGAACTCTGCCCATGCGTGAGTTAAATGCCACTTAAAAACAATTACTCACTCATTTTACTTGTAACAGCGCATCTAGTATGATCTCCATAGAATCTGTTTGGAAACACTACCCTTGGTTTATGTATTTCCGTAGTGAAAGTATATTTAAAAAAACAAGTAGATGTGACAATATTTAATCAAAAATTACTTATTTTAAACACATTTATACCAACTATGGGAAGGCATGATATTTGCCTTCTCTTTATTCAGACTGAAGCAGTTTTATCAAGGTTTGCCTCTAAAGGTAACTCAATTTTTAATATATCTTTTTCATGCTTCTCATTTTGCTTGCAAAGTTACTTATAGAAATTTCAATAGCTTACTTTATTTAATGCTAAGAACACAGGAATTCTGCCCCATTATATTACCTCACGGTGTCTGGTCTTGTTATTTATTCTCATACTTGTCATGACTATAGACTTGGATTCACATGATCAAGTTAGAGATCATTCCCCCCCAACTCATGGGTTAAAAGCCGCTTACCCCCTAAGTCTAATTCAGTGTTCTTGGGTGTTATCAAAAGTATCGTATCATCAGGATTATAAACATTTTAGTATGTTATATTCAAAGAGTTACAATGTTCACCTCAGATAGGGAACCAGATAAGTAAGATATAACTACAGTTTACAATTACAGTTCAATCCTCCTGAAGTTTTTATGTTGGCTTCTCTTCCTACTTCCACCTACACATTCCCTTATGCCCAAATGTGTTTACAGCACAAATCTATTTCTGTGTAATGTCTCCCTCTGCTCCACTATAAAACTTCACATTAGTGAGCAATCCCTGTGTTTGAAGGGGATTGTTGTAGATGGCCCAGAGCTGAAAACATTCGGGCTGAGTCTGGCATATACAAAAAGAAAACTGTTTCTTACTGTTTAAAAGAAAGAATATTAAGTCATCTCTAGATTGTACTTCACCTTAAAAGGTCCTAATAAAACTGAAAACAATGTATTGTTCTGAACTTGTTAAAGGACAAAATTGAGGATCCTGATTTGTTTGTTCTTCATGAAACCATAGATAGCATAAAGTTTTCCTTTACCACTGCAACTTACTGCACCCAAAGTAAGTAAAAACCATATTATAAAAACAAGCGATGCTTAAAATTTTGGGCTGGCATTTCTCTGCCTAAGAGAAGACTGGTTGCAAATGGGGAAAGTTTGGAACGCCACCATGGTAGACATTAATGACTCTGTCATTATGCTGCTAAGCAAGGTGTGAGCTAATTTGAAATGTAAAATGTGGCCTTGGGACCTATGCTTTGTAAAAAACATAATCAAGTTTCATTATTTCAGTGAGTCTCAGCATTTCAATCTTTATAATTAGATGTAATTACTATTGTTACTCACAGCAGGATTGCCAGAGAAGCATTTAAAAATGGGGCCACACATATATATGTGGAAACACACACACAAAAGAAAATGTATGTATTAACAATAAATAATACAGGTTTTTCCTAAGATAACACTTAGCTATGTAGGGAGAAAATGGACCCTGTGACAAAATGCAATGTTACTTTTCTTTTTACAATACTCCTTTATAATAACTAGAACAAGGGCCAAGGACAAAAAATACTTTCCGTGTAGCAAACAGGATTTTCATATCAGAGTTTGTGGATTTTAATGAAGGCAATTTAGCTGAACAGAATACATCATATTTCACAAAATTATGATGAATAAATGTACCTTTTGATCAAATACTCATCCACTCCCTTTAGTTTTATCTTCTGGCCAGCTAAAATCACATCATCTAATAGAAAATTCATGATCAAAATGGTATTGATTTATTTGCAATTTGGCAGCTGATAAATTAAAGAGCCATTATAAAAACAAAAGTGAATACAAAAGATTCCAATTATATATAGGTATAAGTTATAATTATAAGAAGCTTATTATAAAATATCTTCAGTGAACATTTTTCTATGGAGTTCTGAAAACCCATTTGTTAAATAAGTAAATGATAAAAATTAAGTTCAAACAATACAGACTGAGTAAGTTATTTTAAGGTCATATAGTCCATTTATCATATAAATCATTTTGGAAAACACATCTGCCTTAGAACTGAATTACCTACTTAAGTTGTCCATTTGGAGCAGATCAAATGACTAAGTGTTCCTTTTAATTGCTCCTCCTCTCAAACCACATAATTAACAGCAACAACAAAAACCCGGTAAAGCAAAATATAGCTTTACTATTAAAATTATTATGATTGACTTTTTAATGCTGAATGTAAGACATGAAATTAGAAATTTTCAAATATACTTGAAAATTCTAATTTATTATACACAAAGGGAATGCTCTAAAGCTTTCCATTCCCAAGTTATGGCTGCCAAGCTCAGATAAACTCTGGGCAGGCAACAGAGATGAACCAGATTACCAGAGGTTTTCTAATTGGCCGTTCATAACTTGCAGCTGCTCTCAGCAAAACCTAACACCCATTGAAATGTTGACATTTTTCTGCCTCATTAAAATATTCTACGATACCCTGTGTGAATATATTGTTCAATTAGCCACTGTTTCTGAAGATATTCTAGGAGGTGATAAATAATTAGAACACCAAATATAATTTCCCATGTCAAAGCCAACAAATTGGCACTGCAGCCATCTGTGTCTGCAGATAGTATTGAACTCTATGTCGTGGTAGGCAGGTGCCCTTTCAGGATAACACAGTTTACACCTTGAAATGTAATCTTATTGTTTTAGGTTTCCAGAGAACTCATTTTGAATATCTGAGTATATTTTCATGATTACAAATGCATTTTAAGAATGTTCCACAGTGAAATAATAAAAAAATTTCCCTTGTTAAAATTCTAATCTGTTAGATCTAGTTTGCATTAACTGGGCAAAAATTTTACAAAGAAAATCTCCAATTTAACCCTTGATAAGCAATAGCTCCTATCCTTTCTGTGGAGAATAAGTTCATACCTGTGGACTTCAGCTGTGTGAAGTCAGTGTACAGACTTTTGCCAAAAAAATATGTCTCACTTTGAAGTTATTTCCGTATTTGGAAGTCATACCAGTAATTTGAACAGAGAATCTCCAAACAAGAAATGAGAATTCTACTCATATAATCCAAACCTGCTTTATGCCTTATAAACAAATATTTAATCACATGTCAAAATTAATAAAGTCAACATAAACTGCATTTTGCACAGGAGTGCTTCTTCAGCTGCCATGAACCCACAGATCAACACATGGCATACATGGAACAAAGGTGGGATGTGTTCAAATATTTGGTTTTCTATATGGTACTGTTGTTGTGTTTCTACTGGTAGTGAAAAAAAAAATTCAGTTTCTATAATGTCCTAGAACAAACTGCACCGTAATGAACTCCGCATCTCCTAGTGTCTGAGGCCATTATATACATTCCCTGCAGCCACAGAAATGCACAGACTCACTCCCATCCTCATGTTTTCATAACAACACTATCCACTGTAATTTTCAAGCTCATACGCAATTCTTCAATTTTCATCATGTTCTTGGGAGATTATAATACCTCCATGTGAGGATTTAATGTAGAACTCTGAAGACTGTGCAAATATGGGTATAGTAAACTACACAGAAAGGACATTATTAAAAATCATAATAGCTGAAAATGTTGCTCTGTAAGCTCATTGAACTAAAATGTCAAATGATCTGTGCAAAGGTGTCTAATCTTTTATTTTTCCATTAGTAATTTTAAATAAGGTGTAATTACATTTTCGACATTGTATTTTTTTTACAAAATTTTTTTATTAATTTATTTATTTTTATATCAATCACAGGTTAGGTACTTTGCATCCCAGGCGTAGCCCCCTCCCTCATTCCCTCCCACCCTCCCACTCCCTCCCTCATCTCCCTCCTCCCCGCCCCCTCCAAGTCCACCAACAGGGGAGGACCTCCTCCCCTTCCATCCAAACCCAGCTCATCCTGTCTCCTCAGGGCTGGCTGCAATGCCCTCCCCTGGGATCTAGCCAGTCTTTCACTCCCCAGCTTGTATGGGGGAGGGTCAAAGAGTCAGCCATCAAGATCATGTAGGACTGAAGACCCTAGTGAGGGAAACAGGGACTGTTTCAGTCATGACCTTGATGGTCGACATTGTATTTTAATTGCATGTCTTTTCTGCTCCTTCCAAACTCTCCTATATACCTCTCTCTAAACTTTTGACCTTGTGACATGACATTTCAATTACAAATGTTAAGTTACGTCATTTTCTTAGCTGTTTTGTAATGCATGTAACCTATGAACTACAAGTTGGACATGGTTACGAGCTAGGACATTATATTTCTGAGAATTGTATAATATAGTACAATTAACATGCAAACTATAAATTTTGTTCATCTTTGTATAAAATTAATCCATTCTAACTTGAAGAATACTAATCCTTTCTTCATGCTAAGGCCAATTATTAAATTGTAGCTTCTTATGTTCATATTTAGATGAGTAATTTTGTTTATTTATTTATATGTTTACTTATTTGCATACATATGTGTGTTATGGATGTGTGCAGGTGTCAAAGCATGGAAGTCAGTTATCTCCTTCTATCATGTGTGTCCCAGCAATTAAAGTCATATCGTATGCTTGGGAGCATGTACCTTTACCCACTAAGCCATCTTGTGTACCCTCAGTTGTTTTTAAATAAGGTTAATTTTTATACCTAATCATCATGATTTCTGGTCTCAAGTTATTTTCCACATATTTTTAATGTATTAGATTATTTGTATGAATGTTTTTGCATATATATGCACACATCTGTATACATAATTATATTTTAAATAAAAGTATAAAATTAAGCAGATACATAAATAAAAGATTGAGTAAAGAATTATATTGACATAATGTCAAAATTCCCTAACAAGACATTCCACATGATTTATTTCTGTTTTTCAAGCAATGCATGACAGTAGTACAGTACACTACTAAAAAATCCCAAGCTCTTGGACTGGGCCAGTGGCTCAGTAAGTAACAGAAAATAGTGAGCAAGTATGAGAACATGAGTTCAAATAAAGAATCTGTATACGAGGTTGGATATGACTATGTGTGCCTGTGTTATGGAAAGGACAGGAGAATCACTTAGTCACCTGCTTGCTTCAGCTTCAAAGGGAAGCACCGTGTCAAGGAAATAAGGTAGGGAGTGATAGACTGGGACACTCAAAGTCATTCTCTGGCTTCTACACATGATCTTGGACAAACATGCCTGCACACATGTGTATTAGGAATACAAAGAATATAAATTCTGAGCTTTCCTTGTAAGAAAGCTCTCTCACTAGGTATCTCTTCTTATAAGCATTGGCTCTACAACCGAAAATGGAGGCCAATCTGCTTTGGGAGAATTGTGCTTTGGAATTGGGTAACCACATCATGGGAGACCCTATATATTCTACAAGTCTTATTTTGGCACTCTAATAATGCATGTTATAAGAACCCCAACATCTTAGGCTCTAAGATCAACAATTAACGAATGGGAACTCATGAAACTTAAAAGCTTCTATAAAGCGAAGGACAGGACAACCTACAGACTGGGAAAAGATATTTACCAACCCTACATCTGACAGAAGGCTAATATCCAGAATATATAGAGAACTCAAAAAAATAAACACCAACAAACCAAATAATCCAATTTAAAAATGGGGTGCAGAGCTAAACAGAGAATTCTCAACAGAGGAATATTGAATGGCCAAGAAGCACTTAAAGAAATGCTCAAAGTCATTAGTCATCAGGGAAATGCAAATCAAAATGACTCTGAGATTCCAACTCACACCTGTCAGAATAGCTCAAGTGACAACATAGGCTGGAAAGGATGTGGAGAAAGGGTAACCCTCCTCCATTGCTGTTGGGAGTGTAAACTTGTCCAACCACTTTGGAAAGTAATCTGGCCTGTTCTCAGAAAATTGGGAATAGCTCTACCTCAAGACCCAGCTACACCATTCCTGGGCATATACCCAAAAGGTGTTCTACCATTCAACAAGGACATTTGCTCAACTATATTCATAGGGGCTTTACTCATAATTGCCAGAAACTGGAAACAACCCAGATGTCCCTCAACCAAAGAATAGATAAAGAAACTGTGATTCATCTACAAAATGGAATACTATTTAGGTATTAAAATATGGACATCATGAAATTTGCCCGGCAAATGGATGGATCTGGAAAAGATCATCCTCAGTGAGGTTAACCCAGACCCAGAAAGACATGCATAGTATGTCCTCACTTATAAGCAGATATTAGCCTTACAATACAGGATAACCATATGACAATCTACAGAACTAAACAAGTTAAATAACAAGAAGGACCCTAGGGATGATTCTTAATTCTCATTTAGAAGGGCAAATAGAACATACACCAAATGTTGTTGAAGAGAGGGAACAGGACAGTAGCCTTCCATAGATGTCCTCTGAAAAGCTCCACACAGTAGAGTATTAAAGCAGATGATAAAACTCACAGCCAAACTTTGGGCAGAGTGCAGGGAGAGTGGGGAGATAGAATGACCTAAAGGGGACAGGAGCTCCACAAGAAGAGCAACAAAGTCAAAAATTCTAGGCCCAGAGGGTCCTGCAGAGATTAATGTACCAACCAAGGATTATGCATGTAGAGGACCCAGACTCCCTGCTCAGATGTAGCCAATAGGCAGCTTGTAGGTCACCTAGTAAGAAGACTAGGGGCTGCCTCTGACATGGATTCTGTTGCATGCTCTATGATCACCTCCCCAAGTCAAGGCAGCCTTGCCAGGCCAAAGAGTATGCAGTCAGTCCTGAAGAGACTTGATAGTCTGGGGCCAGTTGGTAAGAGAGGAGTGTTTTCCCTTTCGGAGGACTAGGGGACAAGATAGGAAGGAAGAGAAAGGGAAGGTGGAACCAGGAAGAGATGAGGGAAGGGGCTACTGTCAAGATATAAAATGAGTAAATTAATAAAAATAATGCAAAAATAAAACAGTATGTTATAGAGTCACTAAAGTATAACTGATTCGTAAAATCCTGCACTTATTTAAATAATACAAATTTGAGGGGTGGTGGTTTAGTTCTAGAACGTACAAAACCTTGACCGATTCTTAGCACTGCCTAACAATAAATGTGACTACAATTTTGCGAGCTCCGGCAATGCACATACTCTGAAAGCATCATCTAAATCTAGATGCTAACTATGTACGCCACCTTAAAATCTCTTTGTTATTATCATCCATCTCACCCACCTCTCCATGACCCCGTTCTCCAGGCAATCAATTCATCTGTTTCATGTTCTAGAAATTAATTTCATTATCTGAAGTGGTCTGTGAGTTCACACAGTCCTCACTTTGTGAAAGAAGTGCATGATTTCTTGCACCCAACACAATTTTTTTAATTACCCTGATTTGTTGTACCTTTTAATGTTTATTCTTTTTATTGTCAGATTCACACTGTACGAAGCCCTTCTTCAGTCAGCTCTTGAGGGCGCTTGGGACATTGCCAGTTTTAACCACTACAAATAAAGCTGCGAATATATAAGTACAACTTAGTGTAGAAAAGTGTTCTCCTCTTGAATAAATAATTTAGAAATACAATGTCACGGTCATCTTGTCAGTATGTGCTTTGCTTTTGAAGAAACAAACTTTCCTAAAGTGGTTCAGCACTTTGCATTCTACCTGGAGGTGCGGATCAGTTTTGTTTTAACTTGATACAAGCTGGAGTCATTTTGGAAGAAGAAACCTCAACTGAGAAAATGCCTCTTTAAGACTGGTCTTTGGGCAAGGCTGTAGTGCATTTTCTCAATTGAAGACTGATGTGGAAGGGCCCGGCTAGGTGTTGAGTGCTGCCATCTCTGAGAAGGTAGTCCTGGGTTCTACAGGAATTCAGGCTGAGCAAGCCATTGGAAGCAAGCTAGTAAGTAGTACTCTTCCATGGCCTCTGCACCAGCCCCTGCTTCCAGTTTCCTGCTCTGAATTTCTGCCTTGACTTCCTTTGTTTTGGACTATAATATGAAACTGTAAGTTGAAATCATTATTCTCCTCCCCCAAGTTGCTTTTGGTTTTGCTGTTTTGCCACAACAATATAAAGCCTATCAAAGCAGAAACTGAGACTCATAACCAAACCTTCGGCAGAGTGCAGGGAATCATATGAAAGAAGGGGGAGTTAATATGATCTGGAGAGGATAGGAGCTCCACAAGGACCAAATATATCAGGGCACAGGGGTCTTTTATGAGACTATTTCTCCAACCAAGGACTATATATGGATATAACCTAGAACCCCTGCTCAGATGTAGCCCATGGTCACTCATTATCCTAGTGGGTACCCTAGTAAGGGGAATAGGGACTATTTCTGACATGAACTCAATGGTGGACTCTTTGACCTCCCCACCCTACAAGGGAGGAGCAGCCCTGCTAGGCCACAGAGGAGGATTTTGCAGCCAGTCCTGAAGAGACCTGATAAACCAGGGTCAGATGAAAGGGGAGGAGGTCCTCCCCTATCAGTGGACTTGGAAAGGGGCAGGGAGTAGACAAAGGAGAGAGGATGAGATTGGGAGGGAATGAGGGAACAGGATTCACCTGGGATACAGAGTTAATAAAGTGTAACTAATAATAAAAAAAAATTTAAAATAGAAAGCCTAGCTAAAATACAAAAACATAAATGAGTATCACCTCCTCTGTGCCCTGACCAGAGTTTAAAATAGACTTTGGATACCTACTTGAGGTTTTCAATTTCATGTCACCTTTAAAGAAAACCTATTGATAGTGAATAATTTCTAAAGTACTAACATGGTATCCATATGGCTTGTTTGGTAAAGAATCTGTTCAAATCTTTTGGTCATTCTTAAACTAGATTGATTGTCTCTCTGTTATAAGAGTTCTGCTTAAAGTTAAGAAATAAGGCCTTTGTCAAATGTGTTTTTAAGATGTAGTTTTCCAGTATATCTTCAATGTGTCCTGGGCTGGCTTCAGTTGAGATCCACCTGCTTCTCATGCTACAGCCTTTCCTCTGACATTGTTACCTGAAGTAGTTTTCCCCTTGTGCATCTTCCTTTTAATTCCACATGGCATATTACTGCACAGTACAGTGTTGTTGGAAGAAAACAATAATATCCCAGAGTGAAACTCTGAAACAAGACAAAGGTAAGACTTTCTGCCGTCATGCATTGTGCCATTCCCGGTGTTCTTCTCTCCTTTGTGTAGCTCCACGTGTGCATCTGGCACCACGCTCCCTGTCCCTGAGCACATCGCGTATCATTTCTTAGAGTACAAGTCTGCTACTGATGAATTCCTCCAGCATTTTTTATTTCTGAAGGGGGTATGATTTTATTTGTTTTATTTCTAGTGGGGCTTTTTTTAAAAATATGTTTTGGGGGGTTGTCAGACTCTAGATTGGACAGGGTCTTGTTTCTTTTAGCAGTGTAGAAATGTTTCATGTTCTATAGTTGCCGTTATTGATGAGAAAAAGTCTGATCTCTGTCTTATGTGTTTTTCTCTGTGCTTTTAAGATGTTTTCTCACCATAAGCTATAAACAATTTCCCTGGGGATTTTTTTTTTTTACAGTACCATTTTGTTTGTGTGTATGTGCTACTGTGAGAATGTTAATGTGAGTCGTTTTTACCAAATCTGAAAAAAAAATTGTTATTTTTCAAAATCACTTGAATATTTATAAGTTTTGGAGCAACTTTAGGTGACAGAAGCTTGCCCCTGCTCCTATGTAGAAAACAGCTCTGCTGTACTACTGCCCAGGGCACGGCTTACATGGACCCCATCTCGGGAGCTATCCAAAGCGACACTTCCCCAAAGACAGAGAAGACCTTATTTGCACCAGCCCCATGTCATCTAGGCCCAATGGACAGGTACCTTTGTGGCAATAACACTCAAGTGGCTACTTTGGGGAAAGTCATTTATGTCAAGCTAGCTACATTTGTGGCCTTTGGTGGAAGACACCTGTCACACTTTGCATCTCTCTAGTGTACAAGAGCACCGCAAGTTACCTTTCCAGACCATAATGCTGCAGTGCTCTACTACTCAGAGCTCGGGACGAGAGAGCTGTCTAACCCCTTGATAGATCTGATATTGTTGCATCATATATGGATTTACTAACTTGGTTATAGACATATCTGCCTATCAACACTTCCAAATAACACATGCTAAATGTCCAAAATTCAACTATGTTAGAGCCTTCTAGTTTTACACAGATTATGGATGCTTTAACAGTCCGTTTGTGT
>JAQQSO010002041.1:0-14742 GCA_028658305.1 Pachyuromys duprasi
TCCCTCCCACCCTCCCACTCCCTCCCTCATCTCCTTCTTCCCCGCCCCCTCCAAGTCCACCAACAGGGGAGGACCTCCTTCCCTTCCATCCAACCCCAACTTATCATGTCTCCTCAGGGCTGGCTGCAAAGTCCTCCCCGGTTATGTTTCTTAATATTTGCAAAGCGCTATTTTTTGAAAGCATATATGATCCTTGTTTTTCTGGTCTCCATGCCATTGCAAATATCCAAATTGTATCTATTTTAAAGACCCAATATGGCATTTCAGTACTGTATTCCTTTAGATATTATCTCCATGCAAGCCAAGCTGACCTTGAAGTTGTGATCTTCCTGCTTCCACCTTCCCAGTGATGAAACTGAAAGTGTGCACCACTCTGCCAAGCTACAATTCAATCTGTGTTATCTCCTCAATGTGAGCTTTCACAGAGCCCTCAGTTACAGACAAATTGCTTTTCCTTTATTGTTCATACTACATGTATTCATGCATTAGGAAAAAAATAAACTAAGCAATCAGATAATGAGCACTCTGTAGGCTTGAGGCACTACTATAGGTTTTGAGGACACAGCAAGAAGACATTTCTTCTCTTTAAAAAAATGTTTTCTTTTGGTGGAGACTAAATACTGTGATTATGGAACATGTCAACCAGGTCGTGTGAGCATAGTAAAAGGACACATAATGTTTGAGGGAATCTCAGTAAAGAAGGTTCCCAGAAGATATGGTAACAGCTGGGAGATATGGGAGGAAGAAGATGCATTCTTAGCACTTTCTACTTCAAGCCCCTCATGGTCTCCACTGTCTTTTATAAACTCCTGGAGCCCAGGGATTATGTTTTGTTTATATTCCCTTTACTCCCAATATAAACCATTCTGATCACAGGGTCTAGCAAGTAGTAATATTTGAAAGCACAAATTTGAAATATTTGAAGGCACAAAACTGGAATATCTTATCTTTTTCTGATGGATCTATCATCAAAAAAAAAAACACAAAAAAATTAAAAAACTCACTTAGAAGTGCCAAACAGTCCCAGCACTAAGGTTCAAAGCAAGCAGGAATGTGCTGCTAAGCCTTGGTGATCCTTGACATGGTCCCATGCCCTTTCTGAGCTTCATAAAAAGAAGCCTCTTATACATCACCAGAAATCGTATGCACACTTGGCTACCATAGATTTTTTGCAGAGCTTCACTACTGACATCTGCAAAGCACATCTACAGGGAAATTCTCAAGCTGCCATATTGTCTGAGGTTTAAATGAATCAGTTGGATAATCTAACTAATCCAGCTCAGACACTGTGGGTTTTTTGTTTGTTTGTTTTGTTATTGTTATTGTTTTATTTTTGTCCTCATTACCCAGGTGATTGACTGATTCCTGTGTTTGAGCTCTGACATGAATTAATGACATGATTAACATTCATGCCTGTCAACTTGTAACTGTTAGACATACAGGACTTGGATTGGTGTGTTGCAATAAAAAGGAATGTGTATAACTGAATTCTGGTTTCATCTTTCTAAGTCACATTGCCTCTCATATGTTGAGCCTTGAGATGTAGCTCACTTGGCAGAGGAATTGCTTAGTATTCATTGAGCCCAAGAGTCAATCTCCTGCACTGCATAACACTATGATTCCTTAACTGAAATGCTTCACTTCCTCTAGTGTGTTGCAGAATACTCTGCTATTACTGCTCTATCAGTAGACTGCACTATGGGTCATTTGCAAACAAAAATATTTGCCATGTTTAGAGAGACAGAATTTTGGAAAGAAGATGCTGGGAGGCTTAGTACCCTTCAATAGCTTACTGTCTGCATCTCAGGTAGCACATTCTCACAGCATCCTTGCGTGTTGGAACACAAAGATATGGGGATCCCAGGAAGTAGAGGAATAGTCTAGAGTCACAGAAAATGTAGGGTTGACTTTCTTTCTTTCTTTCTTTCTTTCTTTCTTTCTTTCTTTCTTTCTTTCTTTCTTTCTTTCTTTCTTTCTTTTCTTTCGTGCATTCAGTTCTTTTGAAATTTTTTAAAAGTAATTTATTCACTTTACATTCCTATTGTAGTGCTATTCCTTGTCTCCTCTTGGTCCTACCCTCCCTCCCTCATCCTCACCATCCCCCTCCCCTAGTCCTCAGAAATGGGGAGCACTCCTCCATTACCATTTGAAGTCTCATCAGAACTGCCTGCATCCTCTGCCTCTGTGGCCTGGCAAGGGCGCCTGCAAGGGGTAATAATCAAAGAGCAGGCAATAGAGTCGATGTCGGAGACAGCCCTTGCTTCCCTTACTAGGGAATCCCCATGGAGACTGAGCTGCCTATTGGGCTACATTTGAGCAGGGGATCTATCTAGGCTTTCTCCATGCATGGTCCTTCATTGGTGCCTCAGTCTCTGCAGGCACCCCTCTACCCCACGCCTGGGCCCAGATTTGTTGGCTTTGTTGGTCTCCTTGTGGTGCCCTTATCCTCTTCTCATCCTTCTATCCCCCCTACTCCCTGCACTCTGCCCAAAGATTGGCTGTGAGTCTGTGTTGAACTTTCAAAGTCCACTTCAGTGGGATTTGAGCTCTGCAATAAACTTGATTTTGCAGTAAAATTTTAAATCAGTTTGGGGAAAGCAAAGTGACATTGGAAACACAAGTTTAAATGGGAGTGGAAATAACTCCTCAGACTCTATGAAGATGAGACAATACAGTCAAGGCAGAAAAATTTGAAACTTAATTAGAACTGACATAATGAAATTAAGTAGTTTTGTTAGGTGTGGTAGTACATGCTTTTAATCTCAGCACTTGGGAGACAGTTGCAAGTTGATGTCTGTAGTTCAAAGCCAGTGTGGTCTATATAGCAATTCCCAGGCCATCATGGAACTCTGTCTCAAAAAAAAAAAAAAAAACAAAAAAAAAACCACTCAGTCACATCATGCTTCTGATGTGACTGGAGAAATAGTGCAGACTCAGATTTTGCGTGCTCTTAATCCTGGTCATTTTGCCTTCCATGGCATTTCTTTGATGTCTTCCTGTTTACTGTGCCTGTCAGAGATTATCACTTATGTCTTCGTCCCTTTCCCAAGCACCCAGCCATTCCTAAAATTTAGTGTGTGACCACCAGCTTCTGTCAGAATTCTTTGATCCAGCCTTTGATCTGTTCATTACATCTCATATCTTGACATAGGAAACTGTTGACAACTGCATTTTGATTAACTTTTTCCCAGAGTTTTAGTCGCAGCACTAAAATACAATCCCAAAACACCCCTAAAATTGTTTTTAGACTCTATTATCGAAGTGTTTTTACAGTTACCATAGCAGTAAAATTTGCTCTCAACAGCACTATTACAATTTTCCTGTACTCAAAGAAGGTATCTGATTCATGTTTTAAAGCCAAAAAAGAGGGAGAAAGTAAATAAAATTATTGCTATCAACACTACTTCAGTTTTTTTTCATCTCCTTAAAACTCAACCACCAATGACACATATAGCAGCAGATTGCTTATAAACACATTAAAGCTTTTCTCACAAAAGGCGGGTCTTTGTTTCCACCAGAGCGAAATCTAGCCCTTTGAGAGGTTAAATGATAGAAAAGCCAGGAAAAGGCAAGAACTCCTTTCTGCACTCTATCCCAGCATCCTATGGACACAGTAGAATAAACGGTGGCCCAACTCATGTTGGCATCCCAAGATCAAATGACCTTGACTAAAATTTACAACTGATGGATAGAGCAAACATAAGTGGATGATGAATTTTTCTCCTCTGAAAGTACCACCATTGTGTAAAGTGATCCTTGGGTCTGGAAGTTTAATGGACTAGTACTGACATCGTAGTCGTCATAGCACCTGTATTTCTTTGCTAGCCTCACCTCTGAATAGTGTCTGAACTGTCACCCATTCTCCCTCCTCTTGCCACTCCCTTGCTTTGTGAATGGGAATCTGGAGAACCTAAGCTAAAAATGGGGAGAATGAAGTCAACACCAAGGGAACAGTTCAGAAGACCACAGACAAAATGAAAAATTCTCTCTCTCCAAGACATAAAGGAAGTGACATAGAGGTTGTGGTTTTAACTTCTTGGTAAAGAATTTGCTTAGAATACACAGAACTCTGGGTCCAATCCCTGGTACTAAAACAATGACAACAACAACAAAACAGAATCAGAGTGGATCACCAATTGGCTCCTGTGGATTCTTTGCTCATATTTTTCCAGGCAGGTTAATGCATTGTAGGTGGTTCTTAAGTATCTAAATGCCTACTACATCAGTTGTGTGTACTTATCACACAGGAAGTATCTATTTATGTATTTTAACACTAAGAATTTCCCAGGAGCTTAAAAAGAGGGCTTGTTGCCAACCGAATCCCTCTTACTCTTTTCTTCCAATGCAATGTTCTAAAACCCCTGATTTCTCTACTCCTCTTCAATATCACTTCAGCTTCAATGTTTAAGGATACCTTCTCATCTGTGACACTCTGTCAGACTGAAGCACTTAAGACCTTAAAGTAATCCTATTCATATTTTTTCACAGTAAAAGTGGATCAAAAATTCTTAGTAGTCATAAAGCAAAGGAGTGAAACCCTGCTTCCTTTCAGTCTCCTTGCCACAGGACTACTATAGAGTTTACTGTAATATAGATTCCCAATAAACATGACTCAGAAGTGGTGAAATCCAAATTAGATGGATTACAATGATAAGAAATTTCCAAATGTCATAGAGCCCCCTCCCTAAATTCTATAGATGCATGTGAATGTGTTCTTTGATTTCTCATACCAAGACAAACAAATCTTAATGGCCTATAAAAATAGACTAAGATGATTTGATTACAGATTGTAAGTAAGATGCATTTCCTCATTGGTACCCCTTGAATGTTCCTACTATCATTGAGGTCCTAAAATGGATTTTCAAATTAGGTTCTTACAAATTTGGTTATTATTTTTCTCTGACATTTTTTTTTTGGTTTTTCAAGATAGGGTTTCTCTGTGTAGTCTTTGCTGTCCTGTACTTGTCTGGTAGACCAGGCTGACCTTAAACTCACAGAGATCCGCGTACCTCTGCCTCCCAGAGTGCTGGGGTTATGGGCATGTGCCACTATGCCTGGCTTTCCCTGTGAGGTTTTTATTGTTCCTGTAAAGCTATGATATTATCCCAAGATTTCCTCTTGTTCTTGATAAAGAACCTTAAATATTTTTATTTATTCTCTGTGTGTCTCTACATCTCTGTCTCTTCCTCTGCTCCTGCTCCATGTGTACCAGAGCACACATTTGGAAATCAGAAGACAACTTTGTAGAGTCAGTTTTCTCCTTCTATCTTTTAGAAGGTTCTGTGAATCAAACTTCACCAGAAATATGCAGTAAGCCATCTTGCTAGCCCAATATCTCATTTTTAATATTTATTTATTTTAAATTTATTGGTATTACATATTTTATCTGCTTGTATGAAGTGTGCCACACTCATACAGTGCCAAAGGAGTCCAGAAAAGGGCAATGTATCACCTGGAAATAAAGTAAGCAAGGCTTGTAAACCACAGGTCAACCCAAGGAACCAATAGCAGTAAGTGCACTTAACCACCAAGTTATCTCTCCAGTCCCCAAGTTCTCTTCTTTTAAACGATGATTGTGGGAACATTCCTCTAACCACAGTAATTCCTCTTACCTCAGTAGATCCCTGGATATAAAGTAGTTATCCAAATATTTGCTAAAACGATCATCCTAAGTGAGGTATCCCAAAAGCAGAAAGAAACACATGGTATATACTCACTTATATAGACCTATAGGAAAGGAAGGTCATGCTGAAATCTACACACCTAGGGAAGATATACAAGGTTGGTATGATCAATGCTCATTTAGATGAATAGGAGGGACATTGAATGGAGGAGAAAACAAGCAACAGGACAGGAGCATACCAAAGAGGACCTATGAAAGAATCAGTATAGCAATGTATCGAAGCAGATATTGAGACTCGCGATTAAGCCCTTGGCAGAGGGCGGGAAGTGGTGGTGGAAATTGGGGAGGTTGGTGAGACTTGGGGAGAACAAGAGCTCCACAAACATCAAACTGAGCAGGGCACAGGGGTCTTATATGAGACAGTTTCTCCAACCAAGGACCATATATGGATATGGCCTAGAACCCTGCTCAGATGTGGCCCATGATAACTCATTGTTGAACTGAAGACCCTAGTAAGGGAAACAGGGACTGTTTCAGTCTTGAACTTGATGGCTGGCTCTTTGACCCTCCCCCATACACACCAGGGAGTAACAGCCTGGCTAGATCCCAGGGGAGGACATTGCAGCCAGCCCTGAGGAGACAAGATGATCAGATGGAAGGGGAGGAGATCCTCCCCTGTTGGTGGACTTGGAGGGGGCGGGGAGGAGATGAGGGAGGGTTGGGGAGGGTGGGAAGGAATGAGGGAGGGGGCTACGCATGGGATGCAAAAAACCTAACCTGTGATTGATATAAAAATAAATATAATTATAAAAACACACAAAAAAATAAAAATAAATAAATTCATAACAAAAAAGATGATGAAAGGTGTGACTGAATAGGATGTCCAAATACCAGAAAGTAGCAAGCATGAAATAGAAGTGAAGTAATACCAAGGAACTGGGATTTATTTTCTGGTTTCCTTCATATTCCTGTCATTATTATGTAGCCTCTGCCCACAGGATGATCAACACTACCAGACTTACAATCTCTTCCCTTAATGACTCCAAAAGTAAAACAGGATGAGCTTTTTCCCAGGAATTCCTTCAGAAATCTCAGTTTTGCCACGCATTGGTGTAGTTTGTGTAATCTGCTTAACTCTGAATCTACTGCTGTATACATTTGTGCTAGCCTTGGTTACAAGTAGGAGTTCCCCTGAGTAGGGGATAAGGAGCATGAACTGTAAGCTATGTCGTTCCATTGATTGAGCCTAGATGAACTGCATCCTGAAATAGTTATTGGGCAATTATAAAATAGAAACTGTTGCTGTTTAGTATAAATGTTTGGAAATCAGGGTAAGATTTGAGCCATAAATTGAGAACATAAGAGTGTTAGAGATTGGCATTTTCTTTTCCATGCCTTAGTTCCAACTGCAGGCTTTTACTCATTGGTAATTACTGAAGTAAGCCCTGGAACACTTTTCTACCTCTCACATTTTTATTTTTTAATTTATTTTTTAATAAATTAGTTTATTCACTTTGTATCCTAGCTGTAGCCCCCTTCCTCCTTTATCTCCCCCCATGCCCCTTACCAAGTCCACTGATAGGGGATGTACTCTTCCCCTTCCTTCTGACCCTAGCCTATCAGGTCTCATCAGGATAGCCTGCATTGAATCCCTCTGTGTCCTGGTAAGGCTGCTCCTGCTACAGGGGGAGGTGATCAAAGAGCCAACACTGGGTTCAGAGACAGTCCCTGTTCCCCTTACTAGGGAAACCACTTGGAGACTGAGCTGCCATGGGCTACATCTGTGCAGGGGTTATAGGTTATCTCCATGAATGGTCCTTGGTTGGAGTATCAGTCTCAGAAAAGACACCTGTGCCCAGATATTTTGGTTCTGTTACTCTCATAGTGGAGCTTCTGTCCCCTCCAGGTCATTCTATCTTCTCCTTCTTTCATAAGATACCCTGCACTCGGCCCAAGGTTTGACTATGAGTCTCAGCATTTGCTTTGATACCTTGCTGGGTAGAGTCTTTCAGAGGCCCTCTGTGGTAGGCTCCTGTCCTGTTGCCTGTTTTGTCCTTCTGATGTCCATCCATTTGCCTTTCTGAATGAGGATTGATCATCTTAACTAGGGCCCTCCTTCTTGATTAGCTTTATTAGGTGTATATATTTTAGTATGTTTACCCTATCTTATAGATCTAATATCCACTTACAAGAGTAGATACCACGTGTATCTTTCTGCTTATGGGATACCTCACTCAGGATGATCTTTTCTAGTTCCCACCATTTGCCTTCAAATTTCATACTTTCCTTGTTTTTTAATTGCTGAGTAGTATGTCACCATGTAAATGTACCAGTTTCTGTATCTATTCCTCTGTCAACATCTGGATTGTTTCCAGATTCTGGCTATTATGAATAAAGCTGCTCTTAACACTGTTGAGCAAGTGTCCTTGCTGCATATTTGTTATTATATATGAATGTTTGCCTGCATGTGTGTATACATGTACCGTGTGCGTGCCTGGTGCATTAAGAGGCCTGAAGAGCAGATCAGATTCCCTGGAAATTAAGCTACAAATGGTTGTGACCCTGCATGTGGGTGCTAGGAACTGAACTCAGGTCCTCTGCAAGGGTAGCAAATGCTCTTAACTTCTGAGGCATCTTCCTAGCTCATCTTACATTATTTTTTAATCTAAGAATAAGTTAATACATATTTTGTGAACTTGGGATACAGAGTTGAGTATGTGGGTCTAGGCTATTTGTATAGTGCAGTCATTTGTACACTCTCTCACCTTTACAACCGTTTCAGTTAACGTGCACAAAGGGATAGAGAGGATGATCACAAGTGGTAGGAGTTTCTCTGATGACTGTCTTAGGAAACCCTGAATAAGTCACAAGATGATCTTAATGACCACAAACAAGAAAATGTAAAACATCACCAAATGGTAACAGAATGTAATTTCTAGATTTTAGAAGAAAAATGTTTAGGTCCTACATCAGCTATAAATGTTTTTTTGGAGGGTCTGGATTCCTTGTCTAATCACCATGCATTCAATTTGACAAGATTTATATTATTATAACCATCTTCTCCGTCTAACTAGCATATCATAACAATTCTAGGACAATGACAACAAAGCAAAACCTAGATTTTATATATTTTGTGCTCCTTTTAAATTTCTTGCCTAACTATTCTAGTTCTGTCACTCATGCACTGGAAAGCTGCAAATGTCCTCATTATGCTTCTTCTTGTTTTTCGGCAAACTCTGATATCCAGACCTAGAATTTGATCCTCTGTCACAGAATGAGAAGAGAACCCTGACAGTTGGGACTACATAGAACTGCATATGGGACCATGTAATCTATGTCCCATCCTTCATATTTTTTTTCTGAGTCCTTTAGAGCCATATTGATTCCACCTAGGTATCTTAACTGTTGTACACTTCTCCTAAAACTTATGGCAGCCTTCCATCAACTCAGAAACGTTTCCCTTCCCTTCCTCTTCAATACAGAAAGTATATGTTAGATGAGACTTCTAATAACAATGGAGTGCTTTTATTTTTTTTAAGCTGAGGACAAAACCAAAGAAAGGGCTCACATGCCTTCAAAGGGGGCCAAATATGAGAACTGCTGCCTTCAGAAGTATCTGACCTTAGCCATCCTGATGGGTGTAAGGTAAAATCTCAGAGTCATTTTGATTCGCATCTCTCTGATAGCTAAGAATGCTGAGCATCTCTTTAAGTGTTTCTCTGCTATTCTATATTCCTCTATTGAGAATTCTCTGTTTAGCTCTGTACCCCATTTTTTAATTGGATTACTTGATTTATTGCTTTTTTAACTTCTTGAGTTCTTTATATATTCTGGATATAAGCCCTCTGTCAGATATAGGGTTGGTGAAGATCCTTTCCCAATCTGTAGGCTGTAATTTTGTTTTGACGACAGCAAAAAGCTTTACAGAAGCTTTTTAGTTTCATGACGTCCCTTTTATTGAGTGTTGGTCTTAGAGCCTGTGCTGTTTTGTTCTGTTCAGGAAGTTGTCTCCTATGTCAATGAGTTCTAGGCTCTTCCCCACTTTTTCTCCTAACCAATTTACTGTGTCTGGTTTTATGTTGAGGTCTTTGATTCACATTGACTTTGGTTTTGTGCATGATAATGAATATGGATTTATTTTCATTTTTCTGCATATAGACATCCAGTTGGACCAGCACCATTTGTTGAAGATGCTGTCTTTTTTCCCTTGAATGGTTTTGGCTTCTTTGTCAAAAATCAAGTATCCAGAGGTGTGTAGGTTTATTTCTGGGTCTTCTATTTGGTTCCATTGATCCACCTTTCTGTTTCTATGCCAATACCATGCCATTTTTATTACTACTGCTCTGTAGTACAGCTTTATATCAGGGATGGAGAAGCTCTGTTGTTGTACAGGACCATTTTGGAAATTCTGGATTTTTGGTTGTTCCACATGAAGTTGAGAATTTTTCTTTCAATGTCTCTCACCTTACAGCCATCAGAGTGGCTAAGAAAAAAAAAACTCAAGTGACAATACATGCTGGAGAGCATATGGAGAAAGGTGAACCCTCCTCCACTGCTGATGGGAATGTAAACTTGTACACCCACTTTGGAAATCAATCTGGTGCTTTCTCAAACAATTAGGAATACTGCTTTCTCAAGATCCAGCTGTACCACTCCTAGGCATATATCCAAAATATGCTCAAGTACACAAAAAGGACATTTGCTCAACCATGTTTATAGCAGCTTTATTCATAATAGCCAGAACCTAGAAAAAACCCAGATGCCCCTCAATGGAGGAATGTACACAGAAACTGTGGTACATTTACACAATGGAATACTACTCAGCAATTAAAAAAAAAAAGGATAGCATGACATTTTCATGCAAATGGTGGTATCTAGAAAAGATCGTCCTAAGTGAGGTATCCCAGAAGTAAAAAGACTCACACGGTATATACTCATTTATAAGTGGATATTAGACCTATAAGATAGGATAAACATACTAAAATCTGTACACGTAAAGAAGCTAAACAAGAAGGAGGTCCTGGGGTAAGATCATCAATCCTCACTCAAAAGACAAATGGTATGGACATTGGAAGTAGGAGAAAATAAGAAACAGGACAGGAGCCTACCTCAGAGGGCCTCTGAAAGAGTCTACCTAGCAGTGTAGCAAAGCAGATGCTGAGACTCATAACCAAACCTTGGGTATAGTATAGGAAATCCTGTGAAAGAAGGGGCAGTTAGTATGACCTGGAGAGGACAGGAACTCCACAATGATCAAATATATCTGGACCCAGTGGTCTTTTATGAGACTGATTCTCCAACTAAGGATCATGCATGGATATAACATAGAACCCCTGGTTGGACATAGTCCATGGCAGCTCAGTCTCCATGTGGGTTTCCATAGTAAGGGGAACAGGGACTGTCTCTGGTATGAACTCAGTGGCTGGCCCTTTGACCTACCCGCCCCACACCGAGGGAGGAGCAGCCTTGCCAGGCCACAGAGGAGGACATTGCAGCCAGTCCTGAAGATACCTGATAAGCTAGGGTCAGATGGAAGGGGAGGATGACTTCCCCACTCAGTGGACTTAGAGAGGGACAGGAAGGAGATGAGGGAGGGAAGGAAAGATGGGGAGGGAAGGATGGAGGGAGTTTCAGCTGGGATACAAAGCAAATAAACTGTAATTAATAAAAAAAGAAGTATCTGAATTTGTAGCATGAACCTCCTGCTTCAGTTAGCTTCCTCATCATGCATTGATTATTTGATGCTAGAGACTAAGAATAGGGAGAATGCAACATAGGTATAAATGTTAGATTTTTTTGAGGTTATAATTTAATTACAGCATCTTTCCCTTTCCTCCATTCAAGCCCTTCCATATACCCCATGCCATTCCCTCAAATTAGTGGCTTTTTTCTAGTAACTGTTATTGCATACATGTATATTTCCATACACATATATTTCTAAATATAATTTGCTGACCCCATAAATATTACCTGTTTGCTTGTTTCTAGGGTAGACTCTTCGGCACTGGACAACTAATTGCTATGTTCTTCCCCGTAGAAGAACATGTCCTCCATTCTCAGCTTTCTTTAGTTGCCTACTTGTGTAGGGTTGTGGCTTTGGGAGACTTTCAGCCCAATTCTTCATGTTCACTCGTGTCATCCTTGTTCAGTTCACTTTTGGGTGGTCATGTTGGTGAGGCTTTATGGGTCTAGTTTCTGAACTTACTAAGAGACACAATCTCAGCAAACTATTTTATCCTAAGGATTTTATCCATAGGGAAAAAGAAGGAAGTAATTGTGATTTGGTGTAATCGTGATAATAGCATGCAGTTCACTAGCAGCTGTATCTAACTTGTTTAGGGATGCCTAATCTACTTTGAGAGATCAACAGAGGTCCTCCTGAGAAAGCAAATTTTACAATGGTGCCTAAAAGCTTAGCAAGCTCAAGCTAAGTCTGAGAGAGATGGTGTGTGAAAATTATGGAACATTTAATATGAACCTTTCAGAAGTATGCTGCTTTCTAGAAAGCAAAAGAATCCCAGATAGTTTCAAAGAAATTTGAATAAAATAAGAACTAAGAGTTGGAAGTTAATTGTAACTGCTTGAAGTAGAGTACACAACCTGTGGGTTATGACCCCTTTGGTGTATCAAAAAACCTTTTCACAGGGATCTCATATCAGATATGCTACACATCACATATTTAAATTATAATTCATAAAAGAATCAAAATTATAGTTATGAAGTAGCAACAAAAATAATTTTATGGTTGGAGTTAACCCAAAATGAGGAACTGTATTAAAAGGTCACAGTATTAGGAAGTTTGAAAGCCACTGAAATAGAGTAAGGCTTACTATGCATTTAAGAGGCTTAATTTAAGGATTGGATATGGGAAAGGATGTGACTCCTGATTTTCCATTCTGAGTAAGTCAGTGGATTAGGACAGAAGAATAGAATGGAAGCATGGCTAATGGGGATAGATCCAAAATTCTGTTAAAAACATGTTGAGTTGAAAATCTTTGAGAGTCTGAAGCTCTGATGTGAACTGTCTGTCGACAATGTCCATAGAAATTGATTAAATCACTTTAAAGCAGAAGGCAAAGTGCCACCACCAATAAATAGAATAATAATTACAGCAAATGGGCCTTAATGGAGCTTCAGAGACCTTCATTTTCTCATTTAGTAGAGGAAAAGAAATAATTTTTTAAAATAGGAAAATAAGAAATACTGTAATGAAAGCCAAAAGAACACTTTACTTATTTATTTTAATTGCCATTTAATAAATTCGGTTCATCACAGTGTGTGGTCTATGTGTTTCTAAATGACTCAGTCATTTAAATATTAGTACCACAATTAACTAGGAAGAAGCACTTCAGCACCACAACTCCAGTTCCACTCTGCTTCCCTGACAACTTCTGGTCCACCATAGAATTTTGATCTCATACAATGATATATTAAGAATTGTGGGTGTCCTTTTAAGTTTAACTCCTATCAGTTCAGAAAAATGCATCTGAAATTTATGCCTTTGTGGTATGTTATCAATAATGTGTTCCTGATTATTGATGGGTGATATGCATTGTATATTTTTGCCACACTTCATCCACTCTCCATTTGAAGGGCTTTTGGGTTGTTTTCATTTTGTAGAGACTATCAACAAAAGCACTACATATTTATATACAGAATTTGTCTGGATATAGCTTTTAATTTCTATTAGATAAATATCTAGGAGTGGAGTGAATATATGGTAGTATTATAAGGACTAGGAATACATATACAAAATGGCTACCTCTTTTTACATTCACACTAGAAATGACATTTCTAACTGCTTCATTTTTAATTAACTTTTTATTTTTTATATTAATTGCAGTTTATTTACCTTGTATCCCAGCTGTAACTCCCTCCATCATTCCCTCCTAATCCCACCTACCCTCCCTCATCTCCTCCCATTCCCCTCTCCAAGACCACTGGTAGTGGAAGTCCTCCTCCCCTTCCATCTGACCCTAGCCTATCAGATCTCATATGGACAGGGTGCATTATCCTCCTCTGTGGCCTAGTAAGGCTGCTCCCCCATCTGGGGTCAGGGTGATCAAAGAGCCAGCCACTGAGTTCATGTCAGAGACAGTCCCTGTTCTCCTTATTGGGAACCCAATTGGATATTGAGCTTCCATGGTCTATATCTGAGCAAGGGTTCTAGATTATATCCATGAATGGTCCTTGGTTGAAGTATTAACCTCAGAAAAGATCCCTGGGCCCGGATATTTCGTTTCTGTTGCTCTTCTTGTGGAACTCCTGTACTTTCCAGATCTTACTATCTCTCCCTTCTTTGATAAGATTCCCTGAACTCTGCCCAAAGTTTGGTTATGAGTAAAAGCATCTGCTTTTATACACTGCTTGGTAGAGTCTTTCAGAGGCCCTCTGTGGTAGGCTCCTGTCCTGTTGCCTATTTTATCCTTCTTCCAATGTCTATCCCATTTGTCTTTCTGAGTGAGGACTGATCATCTTAACCAGAGTCCTCCTTCTTGTTTCTTGCTTCTTTAGGTGTACAGATTTTAATATGTTTATCTTATATTGTATGTCCTGTATCCACTTATAAGTGAGTATATACCGTGTGAGTCATTTTACTTCTGGGATACCTCACTCAGGATGATCTTTTCTAGATTCCACCATTTGCCTGAAAATGTCATGCTATCCTTTTTTTTTTTTTTAATTGCTGAGTAGTATTCCATTGTGTAAATGTGCCACGATTTCTTTATTCATTCCTCTGTTGTGGGACATCTGGGTATTGTCCAGGTTCTGGCTATTATGAATAAAGTTGCAATGAACATGGTTGAGCAAATGTCCTTGTTGTGTACTTGAGCATCTTTTGAATATATGCCTAGGAGTGGTATAGCTGGATTTTTAAAAATTTATTTATTTTTATATCAATCACAGGTTAGGTACTTTGCATCCCAGGCTTAGCCTCCTCCCTCGTTCCCTCCCACCCTCCCACTCCCTCCCTCATCTCCCTCCTCCCCGCCCCCTCCAAGTCCACCAACAGGGGAGGACCTCCTCCCCTTCCATCCAACCCCAGCTCATCCTGTCTCCTCAGGGCTGGCTGCAATGTCCTCCCCTGGGATCTAGCCAGTCTGTCACTTCCCGGGTCA
>JAQQSO010002042.1:0-14742 GCA_028658305.1 Pachyuromys duprasi
TGTGGCTCAAAGACACCGTTGAGGCTCAGAAACCACCACCCCACATCATACAGTAAAGCTGCTCACAGGCCAGAAGCAGTGTTTCCCCTTGACCTGCTCTTGGCTGCTTTTCTCTCAGCCACAGATACTATAACCTTCTTCCTCAGGGCAACTCAAAGAAACCTTTTCCCCAAGGCAGTCATGAAACCATAAACTCTTTCCCTAGTGCTCTCTTGCTGACAGGAAACGAAGAGCTTCTGTGGAGGTCCTTGCTTCCTCCTAAGAAAAAGGAATTTTACAAATGAAAGGGCAAACCTAACATGACTTACTACAACTCACTGAATGATTATTTTCTTATAGCTTATTTGTTCAGTCATATTGCTATGATTCTGCCTGTGCTTGTAGCTTAAAGAGTTCACAGTGGGTTGCTGGGTTTCTGATCTGAAGTCTCCTGTGCTACACCTTGCTGTTACCAAGTACATCTGTTATGCTGAAACATTTTATGGAATAGAGGTGCCAGCTATGATATAAGTTTATGATGTGCAAAGAGGGCTCAGCCACTTCTCTGCCTCTAAAAAGTATTTAAATCCCTTTTATCCGTTCACTAACTGCCTAATTTGTTTGTGTTTAGGTATTTTTGCAAACCTATATTTTACGGATAAAATAAATGCATTATTCATTAAAAGCCATAACATTTAACTTAAGAGTGGTGGAGTTTGGTGAGTCTTCTACTAAATAATACAGTGATGATTGATGAATATTAATAATAAACTGGTAGTTTTCAGTTGTTATTTGGATTTATAAGTAATTTTTATCACATCTTACATCTGATATGTTGAAATGAGAAAACCTGGCCACTTATTTATGGAATCCTTGTCTGTATTCTAACTTCAACAGAATTTGTTAAGATTGTTGAAGTCTCCTGCCCCACTTCTGCAAAATGCTAATTTTGGACCAGGTTGCTATCTGAAACACAAGGAGACTACCATATATTAATAAATAATTCCCAGATGCAGAAATGTAAAATGCTTTAAGAGGATATTTTCCTAAAGATTATGGCAATAAAGAACAAGAAATCCAATTGTAATTGTCAACCTTTATGTATATTAAAAGCTTTCCACTTCCATCAGCGACAACCACAGGATACACATGGCTATTGATTGCATGCTACTTGTACAGGATGGATTAATGGCTTCTTCTCCCGTAAATATAAATATTTCAACATGAGATCACCAAACTCTCAGACTGTTAAACAACCGTGAACAGCATCAAATCCCATTTACCCACCATCCCCAGAGGTTCCCTGAGATACTTCCTGGTGGAATAACAAACCAACAAACTCTAATTCATCTCTAGCTATATTAATTACCTTATGTATTCTGATACAATCATGCTGTTTAGGATATTGTATATACACTGACATTGTTCAACCAGAACATTTTATAGCTTAGGGTTTTCTTTTTTTTTTTCTTTTTAAATTGTCTCTCTGTGTTCTCTCTGTCTCTCGGGCTCTATTTCTCTCTGCGTGTGTGTGTGTGTGTGTGTGTGTGTTGTGTGCATACTGAGTGTGGTTGTAAGCAATAGTGGCTGTTCATGTAGAGGTCAGAAATCAACATTGGGTGTTGTTCTCTGTTGTTCTTTTCTTTACACTGTAAGACAGAGTCTGTCTGTGAACATGGACCTCATCCTTTTAGGTAGGTGGGGTGCCCATCATGATTCAGGAATTTGCCGTTTTTCCTATTTGTCACATAACTGGATTTCAGAGAACAAGTTTCATTTGTGTCCACTATCATACCTAAATTGATGTTAGAAAATAATCTTTCCAGGATTCCATGTTCTTATTCCTCACTGAATAAACAGAGGATAATGTCGACATACTTTCCAATTCAAGCATGCTTGTTTAGGTTAGAATAGTAATTATCCTATGCTTTAAGACTGCTTAGCTTTTGCATGTAGGAATGCATGCCATCCTCTCCCAGCAGAACAGATACATTCCTCTGTTATATGACCAGGCTCCTGGTCTGACAATAGCAATGAAAACAAGGTGAGAATGCAGACAATTTGGTGGTCTGTACTCTATGTAGTTTTCCATCATGCTAGCTGAGGTTGAGGAACACAATTACACAATTATAGCAGGGTATCAGAGTGATCTGGTACCTATTTTATTTATACACTCAAATCCTCAGCATAGAAATTTCAAGGCAAACTTGCTGTGGTTATTAATAGAAATGCTGAGCCAGCAGATGTTTTTCTTAATCATCTGTTGCTTTTATTGAAATAATTCTTGTGTTCAATAAATTCCTAAAACACTTAGTTTATATATGAGGAGTAAAGGTCTTATTTTAGTTTTTATGACGATAAAAGATTAATGGATTCTTTCTTACAATATCATTTCATCATATATATTTATATATACATATTTGTACATAAATATATAATATGTTTCTTCACATAGATATGAAAATGGAAGTATTTTACCTTTGTTTATCCATAAATTGTAACAGCCATTGAAATATTTCTTATTGGGTCTAGAAGCTGAAAATTGCAAGTGATGCCAAAGCAAGTACTTATTTTGCTAAGCTCCCTTCCCAAAATTCTTTACCAATTAATTTTTTATTAATAAAGGAAAGCCTGTCACACCAGAGGACTAAAAATTACCCAAGTATATTTTTATTTTGTAATGTTTTCCTTTCATAATTTTTGTGAAGTTTGGTTGTAAGCATTGATGAGTCAACTTGGTGTTCCTGTAGATTTTGTAATAACAAAGAGCATGGAATTAAATATACAGGAGATGGACCAAGATCTTTAAAAGAGAAATAAAGAAATTAGAAAAAAATAAAAGGAAAATAGAGAGTTGAAAGGAAGGATAAGAAAAAAAGGAAAGAAGAGAGAAGAATGAAAAGAGAGAACCACGATAAATTCTTTTATGGAGACCATAGATTTGTAACTAACGGCAGGAGCAGAACGATATTGAAATAGTTAATATATATTATGACAATGGAATCCGAAGACTGGCCATAAGTGCCTAATAGCAATGATTGTCTATAGTAAATAAAGATGAGGTGACTGAATAGAAAATAAAGTATGAAGCCTTGAATGAATCACAACTGTACCCCCTGATTATCTTCAGCACCCTGAGGGTCGCCCTCATAATGTTAAAACAGCTTATTTCTTCTTTTAGCGTATCTCTTTAGTAACGAAGAATTTATTTCTTTCCTTGGCAAACTTCTCTTCCAGGAAAGCAATTTTACATTTAATAGAAATACTTTTATGTCATTAAAACTTAAAATCGCAACAACAATACTCAAATTCACTTACTCCAGTAATTCACCAAGCCTTAAACATAAACCACTCTCAATGTCCCTTCTATGTAGCTCCCTAAATTCTCAAAATCACTGCTTCCATTAGTCCATCATTTCTGGTCAGAATGCCTCCTAAGTGGCTGTCACATTTCTACTGAATAAACTTCTCATGCTAGCACAGATATGCTAAAAGCTCATTCCAATTATTACACTTATGAACCTATTTATGTTCATTGGTTTATTTCTGCATTCAACCAGATTCATTTTATCTTAAAAATGAAAGAAACGATGAGTCTCAGCATCTGGTTTGATACCCTGCAGGGTAGAGTCTTTCAGAGGCCCTCTGCGGTAAGCTCCTGTCCTTTTCCCTGTTTTCTCCCTCTTCTGATGTCCATCCCTTTTGCCTTTCTGAATGTGCAAGGAATCTTATGAAAGAAGGGGTAGATAAAAGTACCTAGAGGGGACAGGAGCTCCAAAACAAAAGCAACAGAACCAAAAAAATCTGGACACAGGGGTTTTTTCTGAGACTTATACTCCAACCAAGCACCATTCATGGACATAGCCTATAAGCCCTGCACAGAAGTAGCCCATGGCAGCTCAGTATCCAAGTGGGTTCCCTAGTAATGGGAACAGGGATTGTCTCTGACATGAATTAAGTGGCCTGCTGTTTGATCACCTCCCCATCAGGGGGGAGCAGCCTTTCCAGTCCACAGAGGAAGACAATGCAGCCACTCCTGATGAGGCCTGATAGACTAGGATCAGGAGGAAGTGGAGGAGGGTCTGCCCTATCTGTGGACTGGGGGAGGGCCATGGGTGGAGAAGAGGGAGGAAGGGTGAGATTGGGAGGGGAAGAGGGAGGGAGCTACAGGTGGGATACAAAGTGAATAAACTGTAATTAATTAAAATAAAATATATCTTTTAAAATGAAAGAAACTATTTTTCATATCCTTTCTACCCCTGTTAGGGAAGCTTTTCATTTTCTTATATTCTCTCACAGTCATTCCTTGGATGATTGTATTCTACCTTCTATATTCAGTATCCTTTTATTCATTAGTTTATAGTAATGCTGCTTCTTTCCCTATAGTTTCTGGTATTATATTAATTAAGATTATTCATCATATCCTAACTGAATACATACAGGTTCATTCAGTGCCTGGAAGATGGATTTCTGCCAGTAGCTGATCTAGCATTGCTGCTCATTCCCTCCATCGTACGAAGCATGATGCTCAATTTCCATGTCATTACTTTTACAGTGCTTTTTCTGTTCCTCTACTCATACTAGTTTCTTTATAATCTTCATCCCACTTATGTTTTTAACTAGGTTTCTAAATATATCCTTTTTGTTTTTACTTCTATGATTTATTATCTTGTCTTCACATATGTTCTAAGTCCACCACATAAAAATGCTTAACTATATTACTATAATCCATGATTCTGACTAAATATGATGATGTGACAAATTTATTCCTATGTTCAGAAATATTTACCTTGGTCCCAGATTTCTATATATTTCTGCTTGATTGATAGTTTCATATAGTTACCAATAGATATTTTATATTCTTAAAAAGATATGTCATCTCCACATTGAAATTTTGGTTTGCCTTTCATTAGCCAACACTGTATGATACACTTTCACCATCTGATTACCCAAACCCAAATCATAAAATCTGGTTGATAGTTTTCCTTTGTAATATTGAAGAAATCACTGATATTCAATAATGCTTAGACCATCCGGCCCTGGCACTTGGCTGCATCCCAACAATTTTACCACCTCACTTCTCCTCAGCCGCATTTGCAATAATATTTGCAGGTCTTACAATTTCCTCTCCACACTTCAGTCTTTTTCTCTTTTAGTAATACTTCTTGTTTTCCACAGCTTAATTATAACAGGAGAGATCACCATGTCACATTTCAGTTTAGAAATTCAAAGGATGACTCCAAAACTATTTTTTTTATAGTTTCTACATTCTAGCATTGGGTGAGGGAGTGATAAATAGATCTCTTTCCTGCGAGGTGCTATTCATACTCCAGGAAGCACAGTTCATGGAGCCAATCCATAATGGCATGATTTACAGAATGAAATATCAAAGTCTGTATTAAAGGTCCAAAATGCTACTGTCATTTACACACCCTGTTCAGTAGCACTTGAGGTCAGGAAACGTGACAGGCTTATTCTTGTCTCTGCATATTTTAAGCTCCATCTTAGATGACTTTTTCTGCCTGGAAAAATTGCATGCATCCACCAAGCTCTAACCTAAGTTTTATCTTCATTTTGGAATCTTTCAAATTCTCAACACAGATACTACTTCTTCCTCTTCTTCTTCTTACAGTGTTTTTTTTTTCTAAAAATATTTGTGAATCTAATGTTTATTTGCTATATGAATGCCTTAAAGTTGCAGGTGGTGCTGTATGCATAAGTTTCACATAAACAAGCCACTGGGAATATGGTGGTTGTCAATGTTTTTGTAGTTCTAATTTTGACTAGATGATGTAGCTTTAGGAACTTAGTATGAAAAAGGCTAACAAGTGAATGCCAGTTTGAATGAAACGAACATAAAAAAAAAAACAATCAATGAGGAAAGTTTAGCAGGTGAATCCACTGAAATGTACTGTTTGTGCCATGGGAGAAGGCTTCAAAGTATAAAGTTTTAACAAGCAATAATGTAGAAAAACAAGAGTCAAATGATTCACAGAAGGGGAGTTTTTTTTTTCTTTCCTCTCTCTCAGCCATCCTGTAAATAGTCTATCTTTCATATCTATCAAGTAAGCAACCAGGCGGTGCCTGGTCAGCCAGCTGTTCCTCTGGGAGACTGACCTGAGAAATACCCCAGTCACAAGGGTAACAGCAGAACAAGTTTCAGGCTTTCTTTCTCATGTGAAACCTTTCACGTACTGAGAAAGAAATGTGAAACAAATTAATTGAATGATGCACAACCCTCCTAATTGCTGAGTTATACTTTTAAATTAAATGTTTCATATACATTGTAGCATACCATCTGAAGAAACTTTTCAGTGAATAATTTAAACCAAGTAGCTATAGTACTTCTGAACAGAAAATTATAAAGTAATGGAATAGAGTAAGAACATTAAATAATGTATGGATATACTGCCAGGAAAGCCAAGAAACACTGAGTGCAGGATCTAAGTCTACAGAAAATACGGCAATTTTATTTTTAAGATAAATAATGATTTCCTATTAGCAGACTTGTTTTTCTTTGTAATTGCCAAAATAATTTATATTTTGAATCATCACTGTAAAATCTACATTTAGAAATAACAGTCACAGGGGCTGGAGAGACGGCTCAGAGGTTAAGAACACTGACTACTTTTCCAAAGGTCCTGAGTTCAAATCCCAGCAACCACATGGTGGCTCAAAACCATCTGTAATAAGATCTGGTGCCTTCTTCTGGCGTGAAGGCATTCACGCAGGCAGAACATTATATACATAATAAATCATAAAAACAAACAATTTCTTTTCAGAAAAATCTGACCCAGAAATCACACACATATACACATATCAAATATATGTATTTGAAAAATACCATTTGAGAATCTAGTAAAAGTTTAATGGGCCCTTTTTTTTAATTTTCAGTTTCCAAACTTAATTAAAGGCAAATATAGAGACTAGTAAATAGATTTCTGGATGCCATCCTTGGTCAGGTCTTTTTGAGGCAGCCATGTTGTTGAGGAGTTATGGGCTTAGCTTCCCTGATATTTCTAGAAGACATAATCTTAAGGAAATACACTGTTCAGGATTTTAATGTCTTTTTGTCTGCCCCTTCTTTCCTGGCAGTATATCCTTGAACAGTGGGCGCTGGCATTGTGTTATAGACATATCAGCTGGGGCAGGGCACCAAAAGATCACTTGTTCTCTGCATTTTGATCAGTTTTATGTATTTCTCTTAATTTGTAAAGAGAAGCTTCTTTGTAGACATGCTAACATGGAAAGGGGAAGTTTCATGGGGCCTAACTCTAGACAAAGATAAGCATGTTGAGTGGGAGAAAGTTGTTTCCCCCAGGACGCTCACGCCAATTTTTTATTTAATACCCACTGGTCATCACTTAATATTACACTTAGCAAGTTGTACTGATTTATTTCATATAAAGTACAAATTTAACACAATACATATGCAAACAAAACAACAATTAGATAAAAAACAGTATACTTGAAAAAGAGCAAGAAGGGGAAGGAGGTAAAGGGAAGCAGTAAGAAGGAGAAAAGGCAAAAGGGAAATGGTGAGATTGTACGGATTATATTTAATGGATTCTCTGAGGAAATTTGGAACTGAAGCCACATTGCTCCCTCTAGTTGACTTCATCAGTAAATGTGTGAACCACGTGCCCTTGTGCTGTGTCAGACCAGAAAGACTCACCAGCGCCTTTGCCAGTGACAGCGGATTTCCTGCATCCTGGACTTGGCTCCCCCAAGCATCAGCAGCAGTGCATGCACTCCGTGCTGACTTTGCAGAAGAGTACGTACTTGAGATCTTTATCACTTTGTGTTTAAAATTACATATTATTTATAGGTCTCTTTTTCTAAATAGATATGTGGGGCCTTTCACCTATACTTGAATATAGAAGTAAGCCATGAACAAATCCCCTTATAAATAAAGCTGTGGTGGGTAAATTATGGAAACAGTGAACAGTATGCATCTTAGCATATGTCTAGTGCAGCCGTTTATAACCATGTACAGAGGTCAGTGTCAGGGTGAAACATTGTTCATTCCTAGTGCTGATAGTACTCATGACAGGAGGGCAAGTTTGAAAAAAATAGTGGCCTTTTACTGCTGAGCTGTAAAACTTTTAAATCAGAATAGAAACATTAAAAGTGGAAAGGGATCGAGTTGGACAAGAAGACAGTTCAATTGCAGCTTAATGTTTTGTCATAAAAAATTAGTGACAGGGAGATAAAAAAATGTAAGTAAAGTTTTATTATATTTTTCTATCTATCTATCTAGTCAGAAGAAAGTGGAAGTCACTTTTATTATCCCTGGTTTCAAAATTTTTTTAACTCCCCAATGATGTGTTATTGCTATTTATCTACATTTCTATGGAACATATTAAAACAAAAACTGAATATCCATAACACCTTGGAAATACATAAATACAAATACATAAACTGAGTTCTTTGTGTAACTTCCATTCCATACTCACAATTACTGACAATGTAGAGGCTAAACCACAGAATTTACACAGCTAATTTGACTTTAATACCAGCTTATAAGTCATTTATTTTCTCATAAGATAGAATTATAGTCTTCCTATGGTTCAAAACCTCTCAATATTTTGTCATTTTTTTAATGAAGACATATCTAGCCAAATGTCTGACTTTGTTTCATATGACAAAGGCAAGACATCCATGGCTTAAGAATTACTTACTTGGGTTGGGCCAGACATTGGTTGGACAGTCCCTCAATCTCTGCTCTTTCTATTCTATCTTTGCCCCTGCAGGTGTTATAGGCAGGGGGAAGCTTTTGTGCATGAATTGATGTTCTCCACCCTCCACTAGGATCCCTGTCTAGTTAGAGGGTGTCCTCTACAGTTTCCACAGTCCCTGATACTAGGGGTCTCAGCTAGAGTCCCCCTCATAGTCTGCAGCTTGTTACAGAGATGTCCCACCCATAGTTTCCCTTTTCTCTACAGGCCTCTGTCCTCCAGCCTCCACTCATCCCAGGCCTGGTCTCCACTCTTGTTTGTCTCTGCGCTCCCTCTCCTAGCTTGTTCTTTCTCTTCAACCACTGCCTCTGTTTATTGTATTTCCTCTCCTGAGTGAAATTTTTAGCATCCTCGCTTGGGTCTTCCCCGTTACTTATCTGCTTAGGATTTGTGTACTGTAGTATGTTTATCCTATATGATATGGCTAAAATCCACTCACAAGTGAGTACATACCATGTGTGCCTTTCTGGGTTCATGTTGCTCACTCAGGATGATCTTTTCCAGTTTCATCCATTTGCTCGCAAATGTCATGATTTCCTTGTTTTTAATGGCTGAGTAGTACCCCACTGTGTAAATGCACCAATTTCTTCATTCATCCTTTGTTTGAGGGAAATCTAGGTTGTTTCCAGATCCTGGTTATTGCAAATAAAGCTGCTGTGAACATAGCTGAGCAAACGTCTTTGTGGTATGGTGGAGCAGAGAGCCAACCCCTGACACTATTCATGATACTCTGCTGTGCTTGCAGAGAGAAACTATGAGAGTTGTCCTCTGAGAAGCTCCACCCAGCAACAGTTCCAAACAGATGCTGAGACTCGCACCCCAACACTGGGTGAAACACAGAGTCTAGTGGAAAAGTGGGAGGAAGGATAAAAGGACCTAGAGGTGACAAGAACTCCACAAGAAGAACAAAGTCAACAAACCAGGACCTAGAGAGGATTGTGGAATTTGAATCACCAACGAAAGAGCGTGCATGGAGTGGACCTAGATGGAGTGGACCTAGATCCTCTACATACATGTACCTATAGGCACGCCAGACTTCACGTGGGTTCATTAGCAAAGGGAGCAGAGGCTGTCTCTGACATGGACTCTGTTGCCTGCTTTGTGATTACTTCCTCCTAGCCGGGCTGTCTTACCAGGCCACAGGGGAAGAAGACCAATTCAGTCCTCGTGCAACTTGATGATGTGGGGTGGGTGGGTAGGGTCCTTTCTTTTTCTGAGGAATAGGGAGGGGTCTGAGAAAGGAGGGTGGGACTGGGAGGAGAGGAGAGAGGGGGCAAAAACTGGAATATAAAGTGAAATAATAAATTAATTAATATGAAAAAGAATTACTAACTAATAAAACTCTATTCTGCCCATATCTTGTTAGTGTTCATACATTTACTAAGTCTCCTCACTTTTGCAGAGTTCCAAGGAGACTCTAGGAAGTTGTAGCATAAAAACAGTTACTTGGATGATGGTGTGGTCTATATTCACACCAATGGTACAGCCTCATCATATTCTCTCTATGCTAATAAGTAGTAATAGCAAGCATGTCCATTTGACTTTGGTTTGTTTGTTTTGTTTCTAATTCCTTTCTTTCCTTCCTTTATCTCCCATCCCCTCACATCGCTTTCTTGTTCTTTTACCTTTGCTGAAGCATGCCTTTCTACCCCAGTAATGTTTACCAAACCCAGGGCCTTATGTTTTGTAAGAATGAGTCACTGAGTTTAATTCCCAACTACAATGACGTAAAGCAAGAGTATTTAAGTTTATTTAACTACAGTGCTAGACGTATGGAAGTGATGTGGTTTATCAACACCTAGACAGGGCACAGCTGAAGAGGCTTTTTTTGAGAAAGTTGCCATCAAAGTCTGACTAGTCTGTAGAGACCCCATGATAACCGGTTTTATGTAAACTTGACACAAGCTTGAGTCATTTTGGAAGAGGGAACCTCAACTGAAAACATACCTCCACCAGATTGGCCTTATAGGCATAACTGGGGACTGGTGTGGAAAGGCCCAATGCACTGTGGGTATGGCCACTTTTTGGCTAGTGGTCCTAGGTGTTGTAAGAAAGCAGGCTGAGCAAGTTATAGGGAGTAAGCCTGTTAGCAACCATCCTCCATGGTCTCTACATCAGTTCCTGCCTCCAGGTTCCTTCTCAGCTTGAGTTGCTGTCCAGACTTTCCTCAGCAATATACTGTTACATGAAAGTATAAGATCAAATATATTCTTTCTACCCCAAGTTGCTTTGGTCATGTTTTTTTTAATCTCATTTATAAAAACCTAAGAAGCTAGACCTGCCTTGATACTGAACAAGGTTCAGGTAATTTTGGACAGTAATTATTGGTAAAATTATCCTTGCTCTTACTAATTATGACACTAACAAAAATGGAAAAGGACAAGACAGACTCTGGGCAGAATTTTGTTACTGCAGCAGATGGTGTTTGGTGCAGCTGCAAACAATCTCAGTAGATATTACATGTTTTTTCAGTTAAGCTCTAACTAGAACTGTAAAATAAAAATAACCATAACTAGTGTCTTGGGTACGGAGGAGAAATAGCACTGGATATACTCAGATAGAACATGTAAGGAAGTGATGGAGTGGAAGGAACTGTGAATTATGATAGTCTCAATGGATGTGAATTTAGTTTTTAAACTTTGTATAAAGGACCGAGCTGATAAAATTTATTAATCAATTTGAATCCAGGAAAAGTTTGTTCATCAGCAGGTAGCATGAGCATTCTCTATTTAAGGTTGTGAAGACACAATATTTAATGGATTTTCATATGCATTTCTTAGTTCGATATAATCTCTTTCCAATAAGTGGAATTTCAGAAGTGTTTTGAAACATATCAATAATGCCATTAGAGCTGTGCCTTTGAAAGGCTGTAAATGTCATAGAAAAGATATATAGTATCAAGATCATCTTCCTATATCTATCCATATCTTCTATGGATTGAGTTTTTACATGTAGCCAAATGCATTGAATGTTTTTATGCATTAACATCATTGGTAAATTATTTATCTGGAACACTCCATACATAATTGCTGTCCCTGTTCCCAACATATGAAGCAGCCACAGAATCAGTGACATAATGATGGTTTAATTTCAGAGTATTTACTTTCTAACTTAAATTATGAAACCTAGTGACCAATAGTGACCAAGGAATAAATCAATACATATAAAAGCCAATGTAAACAATGAAGAAAATATCAGTTTATTGTCATGGGGATATTAACAGTCTCAGGACTTCAGTTTTGTGTGTCTGTTTTCTCTAACAGAGGAAATAGGTTGTCTCACTGTGGAGACAGAAGATTTGCTGCAGGTGGATAATAGTGTTTTTCTCGTGAAAGAAAAATAGAAAGCAAAAATAACAAAGTCAGGGGTAAGTACAATGAACTGGAATCTATTAAATTGTGACCAAAACACTGAAGCAGTGCAAAAACGTTATCAACCCCTGAATAGCTCACAGGTCTCCTGTGGCTGAAGGTGAGATGAGCCACTAGACAAACTCTCATGAACTGACCTTCAGGGCACTAGATGGATGCCTGGGAACCAGTCATCTGATAAAGCTCAGAGCGCCTTGGTTCACCCACACCTCCTAGCTTCCCATGACTTTAGGAGTGTGTAAGTGAATGCTTGAAAACACAGCTGTAGCTCAGGTAAAAAAAAAAACAAAAAAACAAAAAGAACAAAAAAAAACCCATCACCCAGATGAAAATATTCATTCGCAGTGTTTTATTTTGTTTTTCAAAATTATCAAGATTAGAGAATTAAAATTCATGTGTTTTGCATCCAAGACTAAACATGGTGAAGAAAGTAAATGTGTGAATGTTAAGATGCAGTAACAATAAGTAACATCTTCCTTATTCTGTGGGAAAGGAGATAAATATTTAAGTGCCTGGATTATGAAAAGTAAATGAGTCACTTCTTAGTAGTACTCCTAAACTAATTATCTAGCAGTTAGTGCATCTCAGGTGTTAAAATGTCTGTTCTCCTGAATGACATTGCAGGGACAAAGGAAAAAATGTTTTAAAAAAATTTATATTAATCACAGGTTATGTACCTTGTGTCCCCTCCCTCATTCCCTTCCAATCCCACCCTCCCTTCCTCATCTCCTCCCTGCCCCTTTCCAAGTACACTGATACTGGAGGACCTCCTCCCCTTCCATCTAACTCTAGTTTATCAGGTCTCTTCAGGAATGGCTGCAATGTCCTCTTCTGTGGCCTAGCAAGACTGATCCTCCCTCGGGGGGGGGGGTTGAGTGGGGGAGGTTAGAAGAGCCAGCCATTGAGTTCATGTCAGAAATAGTCCCTGTTCCCCTTACTAGGGTATCCACTTGGATACTGAGCTAGCCTTTATGAGTCATACCATACACTTCCTAAACTCCCCCACAAAAGTCCTATCTACAGCAACAGAAAAAGACTGTTTATGGTTTATTAGAAAGCTCTCCATTCTGTGTTTATGCCACCAGATTCTCATAAAGGTCTTGCTATAAAGGTCTTGCCTTCACCCCAGAACTTCTAATTCAACAGGCATGGATCTTTCTGACTCTAACAGCAACCAGTGGATGAGCTTAGTATCTTTGCATTACAGAGCTTGGAGCTTTTATCTGGGAGATGATTATTGTGCATAGTAACTTGGTCTCTGAGGAAAGTGAGGCTACACAAGAACTCACATCCTGACACATCATACTCTGTCAGGGTACTCCTTTAACAATGCTCAGACTTTCAAGGCTCACACATTCTCAGCCTTGCAAAGAATTTGAAAATGTTAATTGAAAGGCTTAATTTCTGTTGTTAAAATCCTCTCTAAATTGTAATAGAGGAGGGGTTTGAAGTAAGTTTGCCCCTGGGCATGAATATCAAAACTATGCCACATTTTGAGAAAATTAAAAGTGCAAAAGATTTCTAAATAAAATGAGTCTACTAAGACTTTATGGATCACCATGAATGCATCTCATTTGAGAGGAAATTTTAATATTTCTACTTACAAAACAGAAACCTTTTTAAGTGACTTTCCTGAATCTCCAGCTTGACATCTTCTTACTCTTCTTAATTTACAAGAAATATACAAACCTGTAAGTTTCAATGGCAAAAAGAAAGAAGGACAAGCAAAGTTTAACTGTGTAGGAATATTTCACTTACTCGGGTCCTGTGATTATGGTCAATATGATTAAGGAAGAGTATTGATAAGTGTCATTACAGAGGAAAGAAGAATAGGATGAAAAGATACTTTTATTTTTATTACGGTCAAAATAAGCAGGAATTTACATTAAAATGTGTACTTTTAGCTTTGTGTAGTTTCATAAAAATCAAATAATTACGTGTCATAAACATACAAGTATTAAACAAGATAATAATTAGATAGAAATGAAGATAGACTAATATAAATGTTGATTACTAATTATAAGATAATGATAGAGGTTATGAATGCTTTTCTATGCTTAAGTAATAACCAGTTACCATTGTATCATAATTAAATATTATACCATAAGGTATAAATACATGTTAAGATTATATTCATATAAATATTTAGTTTCTAGAAATAAGCTGTAGGGTATCAACAAAACTTAAGTAATTTCAAAAATTCTGCTTGTAAAACTTTTTCTTATTAGTAGAGATGTGGATTTCTAAATTAGCAATTCTAAATTAATTATATTCACTTTATGAAGAATGCTATATTGTTCATCAGACTTCAATCCCACAGCAAGGAATAAAAGTAAAATGTACATTTAATGAGAAGCGATGCAGCTATTAAAAGAGAAAAGGATATTGTATATGTGCATGCACATAAATTTATGACTATCTCAGCTATGTCAATGGCTTTAATCTCCATTATTTTATCCTTTAATAATAGTATTTTTCCAGTGATCATAGCTGTAAAATATGGAGACAAGAGAATCTACAGCAACTATGATTATCACACAGTTCAACATATTGGATGGATTTCTGGCCTTATGTTCTTGCATACCTCAGCAAAGCATCTTGGGAGATGAAACTTAAACCTAAATCACTCTTCTCCATGTCAGGCATAAATATAA
>JAQQSO010002043.1:0-14740 GCA_028658305.1 Pachyuromys duprasi
GTACCTGAATCTACTTACTGAATTTTGTACTATAATTGTGCCTTTTAAACCTCCTATTTGTCTTTAAAAAAAAAAACTCTAGTTATTTGAGTCAGACTTTGTTTTTCTTCATACTTTCACTTTTATTTAAAGATGTAGCCTTTTATGAGCTTGCTAAGTATTGCTCCATATAAATATTGCTCCAAGAAAGGCCATTTTAGATGCAAGAGTGACACAAACAAAATCCTTTAAAATTTTTTCTTAGCTATTTTGTTAATAACAATAACTTATCATAACAAATACATCAAAGAAAAACATAATTTTGTGAAATGTCACCATAGAGATGAAATACTAATTGTATAATGTCTTCTTTCATACCATTTTTCTTTCTGTACATACAGAAATTGGGTGTCATTGGTTAATCAGAATCAAATTTTGTGTGGTCTTTGGCATTAGGCTTTTCACAATGAGATTTTTTTTTAATGGCATTTCCTATTTGGATAGGTGATAAAAGATCTGGAAAATATGAATCTAAAAATGTGCTCTCAAGTGATGTAAGGGAAGAAAATGGGTACAGTCACATTGCAGAGGAAAGATTTCCCTAAGTGGGTGTTTGAACTGAGATGTGATGCTTAACTTTTGTTTGTGGTTTAGCAGTACAGGCATTTGGAAAGACATTTTTGAGTATTATTGAAGGTTTTTCTGGATGTCAGCATTTGAATCTAGACAATGAGTAAAGCAAATTGCCATCTTTAGTATGAGTGACCTCATCCAACCAACTGCAGGCAAGAATAGAAGAGAAAAAAAGAGCAGCGTTATGCTCCTCTTGCTTGGAGAGCCCATCTTGGTTACTTGTGTTCCTGACTTTAGACTCAAACTGAACACTGGCTCTTCTTGAATCTAAGCACATTATTGCTCAGTAACACAATTTTGGATGGCTTTTTTTGATTCACAGATTTTAGATTTGAACTAGAACCATAAGAAGAACCCTTATGGGTCCCCATTTGCTAGTGGTGATTTTTGGTATATTTCAGATTCAAGATCTGATGACTATATAAGCAAGTTTACAGGCACACTCTCACACACACAAACACTGTTTTTATTTTACTGAAGGACAGCCAACTAATAATAAAAATAATAAAACTTTTATAAATGAAGAATAAAAAAGTGAGTTAGCTATCCAGCAAGGCAGTAAGCATAAATGATTATAGAGTAGAGAAAATTTCTATCTGTCTGAATAATAGCAACAAAGAAGCCAGGGGTCTCTGAAGAACAGAGGTAGGTGGTCAAAGATGGAGACAGAGAAAGTGATGCAGAAGCCACAGGCTGCTCAAAAATGGTTCTCCTGAAACTGTTTATGCTACAAGTTCATTCTCTCTACCACCAGTGTATAACTGTGCCCTTTCCTGGACTACCATAGAAGCAGTATGGTAGTTTGATGTGCTGTATGAGAAGAGAGAGCCAATATTATCATGAAAAAGATGTGGCAGGTAAGCCTTTGAAAGAAGTTTTTTTTCAATATAACTCTACCATGCCACCAGACAGAGAACAGGAAAAGAAATGTTTGAGGTTTAAGAGTTGGATTCATCAAGTTTTCTGGGAAAAAAATTAGAATCAAGGAAATGGATTAGAAGATTCTGGAGGCAAAGTCCTACTGTGGCCTACTTTCTACAAGCTGGGATGCTGAACAGGCTTGTGGTGTAGGGCAGTCTACTTCTTCCGGTCTTAGAACCAGGGGAACAAGCATGTAGATCCCATCCAAAAGCAGCAGGCTGGTGCTGCTGATCAAGCAATTGGGCAGCTACATTTTCACTTGCCCCATCTTATTGTCTATTGAGGTCTTTTATTGATTGGATGGTGTCCACTCACATCAGGAAGAGCAATCTTCTTCCTTAAATCCCCAGTCCAAATACGAACCTCAAACAGAAATATCTCAAACACATGTTTGGCCAATAATGGGGATATATGGTTTAGTGAAATTGACACTCAAAATTAATATCATTATAGTTGTAAGCCAAAATTAGTTAGAAATTAAATAGATCTCAAAAAAACCTCTGATTTATGCTCAAATGAAATGTCTTATTCGTTTGAATCGTGCTAGAAGAAAATTACTGTGGGCAGATTTTAGCAGATACAACATCTGACTGACTAAAGCTTTACTAATGTTTATTAGAATTCTACAACATTAGAGAAAGGCTGTTGTCATTGTAAACAAGTAGGCAACAATGTCATTGTAAAGCAGCATCACAACTGTAAGGGAGTCTATCAGTCTTTGTGCAAAAGAACAAGAAAAGTTGATATCAAATACAAAAGACTCCAAAGTTTCACAAGGAACCAGCTTTATTGAGTGCTTTGTGCTTATTAAGGTATTGGAGGTCAATGCTTGTATCTTGCCTTATATATAAGGTTTGTTGCACTCAGGTAGCACCACAATTTATGTTAATGAAAAAGGTAATCCGTGAGGAAATGTCATCTCTGCAAAAATGTAATCTGTGAGCATTCGTTCATGGCTTGATCATAAGGGAGTCCCCAGACTGTAAGCATTACAAAAAACCCACATCTATTATAGTCATAACTCAAGTCTAACCAAATCTAACTTAATTTTTCATGAAAGGTAAAAAGCATGATTTATTCAAGAAGATACAGTTAACAAATGATGAAGCAAGGATGGCAGTTTATTCAAATGGAAAAAAAAAAAGCCCGTCTGAATTGCTCTGTCACATTAGAACTTATTTGTTGCACCATTGGCCTAATGATATAAAGGACGATTTGCACCAGAGCCACTTTGAAATAATCTGTTACTCGTTGCCATATCTAATGAAAGGTGAAAATATGGCTTTAAAACAGTGTCTTGTCACAAATGAAAGACCAAACGTGAAGAATCTAACATTAAACCTAGGTATTTTTAACTCCAGAGCCTTCAAAAGTTGTGTATAGTTTGTTAATTTTCTGTTTAATATTCTCAGAGTTGTTACTTTTCATATTTGATACCAATGATTAATAGTAACCTTTAAATTTTTGTAATAATGAGATAGTGATATTGATAAAAAAATAAATGAAAAGGTTCATGCAAAAAGTTATTTCTGAAATTTTTTCTGTTAAGTTATGTATAAAACATGTTTTGTTTTGGGGTTTTCTTGGTAAATTTAAAATATATTTCATTCGCATGCAGCAGTATTTATTGTGAACCTCACATGTATATCACTATGCAAGATCTGGCTATCTCAGGGCAGGCTGCAATTCCATCCCTCATCTCCAGGGCATTTCTCTTTCCGATGAGTGAAAAGGCAAGCTGTTGAACATGCTGCAAAAAGAAAGAAGAAAAATTATTAAAAAAGAGAGAAGGTTCAAAAACCAAGGATGTTTTGAATGTGACTCATTTGGAAACTTTATAGAAGAAAATGTCTCACTGATGATTTGGGAAAACGAACTACTGTTTTCCACTGCCAAGTTCCTCACAGACATAAAAGTGCACACTGAATGCTATCATCATTTTTGCTTGTGCTAAAAAAATAATTAAAGCAAGTTTCTTACTTAAGTGATTTGTAAACATAGTAACTTAATGAATGGAATTAAACTCCCAGCAACTTACACTATGTTGCAGAGATCCAGAAATTTGCATTGTGTCCTCACTATCCATTCCTAGGTTAGCTTGCTACAAGAACTAGCAATGATATATGACTAAAAACTGATAACACTATGAAATGGCACCCAGTATCATACAATATGTACCCAGGATCCCTCTTCGTTGTTTATAATTGTTAAGAACAGAAATCTGGGATACTGCTTTTCATGCTGGAAGATCAGAGTAACTTCACATTTCTTCATGATTTAGCTTCGTGTTGCTAAAGAGTTCTCTTTTTCCTTTCTTACTTCTTAATGAGACGATGTAGCATCTTTCTCTGAGAATATAATATCTCATATCTAAGTTCATTACCTCGAGTTAATGTATCTTGAGAAAATACATTTAGAAGAGAAAAGATTCATTTCAGCTCATGGTTTAAAGATTTCCAGTATATAAATAATTGGACCCATTTTGTTCTTCTGGTGTCTGGTGAAACAGAGCTGCTTATATCATGTTAGGCAGGAAAGAGGTAGGGTGAGAGGGATGGATGAATGGAAGAAGGAATGGAAAGACTGAGAGAAAATGACAAGATATAGACCTCACAGGCTTTTTCCCAAGATTTCATACTGTTCAGTAAAACGCTACCTCCTAAAGTATATCATCCCAATATACACCATCAAATTATAAATACATCCTCTTTCCCAAGCCCTTTATCTGTCAAACAAGGCTTTATCACATGAGAAGATGAGTGCAGCATCAAGGATGGTAATGGAGTAAAAACTCTTGTACCTAGCTTAAGAAATAAGACAACACCAACAGACAATACCCCACCGTCCTGTCCTGAGGTGATAATTATCTTTTCCTTATAGTGTTGCCAACACCATGTATCACACATATCAGTAGTGGCTTGATTGCCATTATTACAGCATTTCAAACGTTCGAGCATGGGGTACATTTTGGCTTTCATAATACATGGTTGTCCTTGTTTGTAAAATTCTGTTTTAAAACAGTTTTTTTTTTTTATGGAAGAAGGGAGGCATAGAAGGGCATGGATGGGTCAGAAGCCCCACAAGGAAACCAACAAACCTAAAAAATCTGAGTTCAGGAACTCCTGCAGAGACTGACACACCAACCGAGGACCACACATGGAGAGGAACTCGACCCTACTCAGATGTGGCCTATAGGCAGCTCAGTCTTCATGTGGGTGGCCAAGTAAAAGGAGCAGGGTCTGCCTCAGTCATGAACTCAGTTGCTTTCTCTTTAATCGGTTGCTTCTGACTATATGGCCTTGCCAGACCACAGTGGAAGAAGACCCAGGCAGTCCTGATGAGACTTGATAGGTTAGGGTCAGATGGCAGGGGAATTGAACTCCCAATTTCAGTGGACTAAGGGAAGAGGATAGGGGGGACGAGGGGGAATGGTGGGACTGGGAGGGGTTGAGGGAGATGGCTACAATAGTGATATACAATGAATAAATTATAAAAAAATGAAAAAGAAAGTGTTTTAGAAAACTGTCTGGAACATAATTAGCTCTCTGACATCCAAAACTAATACATTCTGCTTCAGTTTTAGATGCAACTTAACAAAATGAGGCCCTGAAAACTGACATGAACACATCTTCCCTTAATGTGACTGTGTGTTTCTTTAAACATAAGCTAAAATGTCTTCATGCCCTCAGTTATATATTTCTGAAGAATAATTATTTATAAAAGGAGAAACCCAGCTTTAGAGGCAATATTTGAAGCCACATTAAAGGTCATAAAAGAGAAAACTTCCTTTTTTGTGGTTAAATGGTAGAAATCTTTTGACTTTCCCACCTGCCACCTCACCTGCTGAGATCCTGCCCCAATATTCCTGCGACATGTATGCTCGGCATTTCTTTTGGAAGCCTAGCTCTCTAACAGCTGTGTGTGTCCACATGCAGCTTGAAAATGCTTCATCAAGACCATGCCTATGAGAGGTCTCCTCCCAGGCTTTCCATTTATTCAAGCAGACAAGGTCAGGACCTTCCACAGCTTTGTTTCATCTGAATACAAAGAAAGAGGAAACAGTGCTGTCCACCCTTCCTCCACAGCACTTTCAAGTAGTGCTTCTATGGCTTAATATGCTTATTTCAATTATTTGTTTCATATCCAAAGTTGTCTATAAGAGGCAGGAATCAAAATTATTACTCATTCTCTTTCACTTGTGTGTCTTCATGCAAATGGAGTGTAGTGATCAAACATATCTGCTCAAGATGATTATGAATAAAAATACAATTTTATAATCACAGAACCAGTTTTTAAAAGCAGTGGCTAATAGAGGCTGGAGAGAGTCCAACAGTGAGGAGCACCAGCTGCTCTTCTAAAGGACCTGGGTTCAATTCCCAGCACCCACATGCTGGTTCACAACCATTTCTAAGTTCTAGGAGATCTGATACTCTTTTCTGACCTGTATGGGAATCAGGCGTGCATATGGTACACACACATACGTGCAAACAAAATACCCACACATACAAAATAAAACAAAATATTTCAAATTGTGGCAGATAAAGGTAGATGTTTGTCTTATGTCCTATTTAAAACACAATTCTTTGTGTTTGGCCAGATGCTGGTAATGCATGAATTGACATGTAGGACTGGTTTAAGTAGGAGAGATGAATTCTGGTAGACACTTACAAATTCCTTTTGTACTTAATATTTGAAATTCACTCCATCAAACAGATAAATTAGGGAACCTTAGATAATAAGCTTGCTTGATAGTTTTACTATAATTCACCTATAATTTCCTTTAACAACCAATCACATGCCAACCTCTGTTCTTTCTCTGGAGGTACAGGGTAACCACTGTTCCCACCAGCAAAAAGGTGATAATCTAATATATGCCAGAAAATCTCCATAAAAAAACAAAAGCACTTCATAGATGGCAGTATATTGTGTGTGTTGGAATGTATGTGTACATATGAAACAAAAAGACAACTGTGATAGAGAGTAATGGAATGTGCATGATGAAAAAAGGCCTCTCTGAGAAAACAATGTTATTTTTGCAGGCAATATTTATTTATCTCACCTATCTAGATCCGTGTTCTGATATTTCATCACTCTACTAAAGATTAAAAAAATGAATTGATGGTGGTTTTTTTATGTGCATACTACTTGAATATCAATTTATCAACTTGGCAATTTTCAGTCACAAATTTCATAATCTTAGGATCTTCCAGTTGAGAATTTCATACTATATGGTGGAGAAAATCTTAATGTCGATTCATTTTATTTTACTATAAGGCATCCATTGGTGCTTTGTTCATCTTCTCTGATAGACTGTCAGCTCTGTAAAGAAAGAAAATGCATGTAACTCTATCAAATTCCAGTGCCCTAGAGCAGTGCTTCTAGAAGGGGCTCCACTCAAGTCATTTATTTTAATGAGTTATTTGAAAGAAATTTCTAAGGTGAATCTAAACATCACCATAGATAATAGCACCACATCATTGCTGTATTTTTCCATTGAATTGTAATTTTGGGGAAGTTAAGTTCTTCTTTTTCTTCTTCTTTTGATTCATAATGTCCATTCTGCTTCAAAACTGAGAAATTGTGCCTTTTCCAAATGAAATGAGAAAATATATCGGTGTTCTTTCCCAGCCACAGCCTTGGTGGTTGATAAAACTAGCATTGAGCCCCAAGATGTATTGTGTGTGTTAGGATTTTCATATTTCTGTAACATTACGATGATGGCTCCTTTTATATCACGCAGAAGACTCCAGGAGGATAGAAACTCCTTCACAAATCAGATCATGCTGGTGAATCCATACTGGAAACATCTGCCCTGGAATAATTTTAGCATAATTAGAGGTCTGGGCAACCCATAGCAAGGATCTGTGAACAGCAGCAGGTACAGTCACTAGTGATTAATAAGAACACTGCTAAATTTAGAGAAAGTATTGTGTGTTTCAACTCCCTCATATTTTAATTATGTAAATTGTGAGCGCTAAGAATAAATATCTATTTATTGTTTGGTAGAGAAGAAAAACAAGTTATTTAAAATAATTACCTGGTTACATTTTCAGATTGAAAACTTCTTTCTACAGTGATTTATTTTTAATATTAAAAATAATATAGAAAAGTATGGTTCTGGAGATAATTTTGTGATAAGGATATGCACATTTCTATTAAAGGTATATCTTTATTAATTAATTAAACAAATGACTACCAAGACCGTTCTAAGAACTGGAGATAAGGAAGTCCATTGGATCTCTTTTCTCCTTAACAGATTTTTTTGTTAAGGAGATATAGGCAAACACACAGGGCAGCAGGCGGTAGTCTACCTGATGAATTTAAAATGAAGCAAATTGAGGGAGGTGAACAGTATCAGAGTTTTTAGAGGAAGTGTGCTTTTGTTGGTGTGTTAGGCAAAACCTGACCTTTGGCAGAGCTATGACAGACTTGGAAGCTTAGACATGTAGCTTTTTGGAGAAAGAACATTTCTGATAGAAGGCATCAGTCTGAAGTACAGGGAAACACATATTGAGTAGAATAGAGAGAGGGAATATTTGATGCCAAGTTCCATATCTGAGTCAGCCAGGAAGTCCGTATTTCAAAGGGTTTTAAAGAGAAGTCATTATACTAATTTTACAGTGTTCTTTATGGCTTTTGTAACTAGAGTTATGTGCGGTGGAGAAGAGAGAAGTGGATTAGGAGACTACAACAATAGGGCGGTAGGAATGGAGACCATTTTTGCAAGAATGGAGATGGGGAATAGGTACAGTTTAAGACGTGTTTTGATGATGTTGGGTGTGGGAATAAGAGAAAGGCTTGGCTAAGGATGCTCTTCCATGTTCTCCTTGAATTAGACAGATGGAGCTTACACTTCACAGACAGGGGAAGATACAGGGCTGGAGTCGAAGGAACAAACAGGAGGTTGTTTGGTTTTATATATGATCATTCTGGAATGCTTACTCAAAGTTAATATGAATTTCCATTTAGGAGCCTAAAGCTAACTGGAGTTTAAAGTACAAAGAGAACAGAATCCAGGTTGAAGAAGTCACCTTGGTATTGTCAAAGTACAGATGAAATTAAAATCCACAGAACTCTGTGGGATTGGCTAAGATGACATAGTTGTTGGGAAAAGGAAAAGAGCAGAGCATGACAGCAGAGTTGCTGGAATAACGTTCCCATCAAGGTACCACAGAGTGCAGTGATTAAGATCAGGAACTTTAGGGCTAAGGTGCTTAAAATCAAATTAGAATTTCATAGCGAATTTTATTTTCCTTGAACAAGTGAGAACTTTATAATTTCTTACACTTCTTTGCAAGATGGAAATGAGAATCTACTAGTAATTTTTTTCATAACAACTGTCAATCTGTGTCAGTTATTGTTTTTGACATCATTTCTCTCATCGCTGTTAGGTGACAACATTTAAGAAAGGAAGTGCTACTCGATATGTTAATAATCTTCAAAACACGTAGTTATTCAAATTTTCATGACTATGTCAGTGGCAGATTTCTTTCTGCCCCCTCACATTTTCTATAATTCAGGACATGTGTTACTCACAATGGCACATGCTCTGTATTTCTCTCTTATTCTTCACATTTTTTAAAAGATTAGGAGTTTAAATGCATCATGGTACATATGCAGTTCTGGGTACACTCTATATACTAAGCATCTGTGAGCTGAGGTAAAGAAAAAAAAATCTCAAGAGACATAACTACTATATTAACCTGAGTAAGAGCATACGGAACCCAATATAATTATTCAAGTGGACAAGAGGTCAGCATAGAAGAGGCAGGTGGGTCTCCCATGGCTGGGACTAGCCACGTGGTAAGTGAGATCAAGAAAATACTGAAGCTGACCCAGGAGAAGCTGTTTGCTTCTAGTGAGGGGAAAAAAACGACATAGTTTTAATAATTAGGGAAATTATCAAGTTCTATTAACACAGTTCTATTAAGATTAAAACCCAGTTGCTTTCATTTATGTTGGTTTCATTAAAATTCAGCATTACTAATTATCACACACTGTGAAATTTGAGGAAAGCAGGCAATGAACCTAAAAGAATCCAATGACTTGTGCTCTATTTTGGCAAAATTACCTTACAGACAAACAAAGACAAAGTTTTAGAAATCACAAATGCAGCTGAAGACTTCCAATTTCTTTCATCAAGAGACAAAAACTAAACAGATAAATGCTGAAGCTAACAAATGTAAATCAAATGAACCTAACAGATATTTATAGAAAATTTCACCCAAACACAAAAATGTATACATTCTTCTCTGCACCTCATGGAACCTTTTCCAAAACTGACCACATACTTGATCACAAAAGTAAGTCTCAGCAGATACAGGAAAACCAAAATAATTTCCTGCATTTTATTAAAGGCAAATATCAATAACAACAGAAACTTTACAAACACATGGAAGCTAAACAGCTTTTTATTCATTTGAGTGAAAAATGAATCAAGACAGAAATAAAGAAAGAAATGAATTGAATACAAATGAACTCACAACGTACCCAAATTTATGGGAGTGAATGCAGTTCTAAAAACCAAGTTCATAGTACTAAGTGCCTACTTAAAAAAAAATTAGAGATCTCATATTAGTAACTTAATAGCATACCTGAAAGCTCTATAACAAAATGAAGGAATCATACCCTGCAAAATTAGACAGCTAGAAAAAAATCAAATTTGAGCCCGCAATCAATAAAATAGAAACAAAGAGAACAATAAAAGGAATCAATGAAACAAAGAATTAGTTCTTTGAGAAAATTAACAAGATTGGCAAACCCTTATCCAAATTAACTTAAAAGCAGAGCAAGAATATCTAAATTGAAAGAGAGAGAGAGACAAAATTGGAAAATCTAAAAGAAATGAATACTTTTCTCAATAGATACCACCTATCTAAGTTAAATGATCAGATAAGCAACTTAAACATACCTGAAACACCTAGGGAAACAGAAAGTCTTCCAACCACAAAAAGTCCAGGACCAGATGGTTTTGGCATAGACTTCTACCAGACACCCAAAGAAGAGTTAATGCCAATACTCATCAAATTATTCCAAAATATAGAAACAGAAGAAACTTGGACCAACTCATTTTCTGAGTCAACAGTTAATGAGGTACTCAAACGACATAAAAACTCAACAAAGAAGAAATTATAGACCAATTTTCCTTATGAACATAAATCTAAAAATACTGTATAAAATATTTGCAAACAGATCAAAGAACACTTAAAAAAGAGCATCAACTATGATTTACAAGGCTTTATCCTAGAGTTGCAAGGATGTTTAAATATATAAAAATCAGTAAATATAATATATTATACAAATAAACTGAAAAAAACCTACATGATTACATCATTAGATGCAGAACTGTCTTTTGACAAAATTCAACATAGTTTCATTATGAAAGTCCTGGAAAGATTAGGTAGGGAAACAAGGGACATACCTAAACATAATAAAGGAAGTTAACAGCAAGCCCATAGCCACTATCAAGTTAAATGGAGAAAAGCTCAAAGCAACCCCACTAAAATCAGGAACAAGATAAAGTTTTTCACTGTTCCACACTGATTCAATATAGTACTTAAGTCTTACCTAGAGCAATATGCAATTACAGAAAATTACAGGGTTACAAATAAGAAAGGAAGAAGTCAAAGTATTTTTTTTTATTCTAGATGATAGGATGTTATATGTAAGTGACCCTAAAAACTGAACATGGCCTCGTGTGGATGCACAGGATACTCACATCAGCATGGTACGCCCCAACTCCAGCAGCAGCATGGCCAATGTAGAGCAGCAGCACGGCTCATGCCAGTGGCACAAACCAGAGGCATCTACATAGCCTTCTATGGTAACACTGATCAAAGACATCAACAATAGGACAACAGATCCTTATTATTGCCAGAAACTATGAGGAAGTCTATGATCCATGTTCCTGCTGACTGTAAAGGTCAAGGAAGCTACTTTTTTATTTATTAATTACACTTTATTCACTTTGTATCCCCCCCCCATAAACCCCTCCCTCCTCTCCTCCCAATCCCACCTTCCCTCCCCCTTTTCCACACATGCCCCTCACTAAGTCTACTGATAGGAGAGGTCTTCCTCTCCTTCTTTCTGATCCTAGTTTATCAGCTCTCATCAGGAGTGGCTGCATTGTCTTTCTCTGTTACCTGGTAAGGCTGCTCCCCCATCCAGGTGAGGTGATGAAAGAGCAGGTCAATTGATTCATGTCAGAGGCAGTCCCTCTTCCCATTACTATGGAAACCACTTGGACACTGAACTGCCATGGGCCACACCTGTGCAGCTACTTTTGCAGTGGTGTTGATGACTACAGACTCAAAATTGAGAAAGAGGGACATAGAAGGATTCTATGACAACCTCTAACCTCACACCTAACCCACCCTGAAAGTAATATCCTAGACAGAAAGTCATCAAAGATAACTCTTAATAATTATAATAAGGATGCTAAAGTACAGCTTTCCACAGCCGATGGCTTCTGGCAATGCTAGAGGTAGGGGAAGGACTCAGTTTTCTTTGATGGGTTGGTCACTGGGAGATTGACCATACTCTTCAGTGAGTATATGGTCAACACAAAAACACAAATTAGACTTTTGTTTCTTCTTTTTTTGGGGGGGGGGTAGGATGGGATTGGGATCATAAGGGTGGGTAGGTAGAATAGGGAGGACTGGGAAGTGAGTATAACCAGGATTCATGATGTGAAATTCCCAAATATTCAAAAACATGAGGCATTAAAATGGCAGTTGCTGAAAGATCAATAAATCTCCAAATCAGAAAAATAAGACCTTTCATGATAACCTCAAACAATATAAGATATCCTGGGGTAATTCTAACCAGGAAAATAAAGACTTGTATGATAAAAACTTTAATCTCTGAAGAAAGAAATTGAAGAAGATGTCAAAAGGTGGAAAGATCTCCCTTGCTCATGGATTGGTAGAGTTAAAGTAACAACGGCCATCCTGCCAAAAACAATCTACAGATTTAACAGGTCTTGTAAGTTGTTATGCATGTTCAGCAAGTATCCTGAAAGACTTGTTCTTTTCTGAAAGAAAATGGCACAGAGGCAGATCTGGGGCAGAGAAAGAGCTGAGGGAGAGAACTGGGAGGAGTGGAGGGAGAAGAAACTGCAGCCAGGATGTAATGTATTTGAGAAGAATAACTTGAAAAAAAAAGAGGGGCAAAAAGGGAATGGATCCAAATGGAAGGGGAGGTCGGAACTGGGAAGACTACAGAGAAGGAAAACTATAATCAGTATTTGTTATATGAAAAAAGAATCTATTTTTAATAAAAGAAAAAAAATTAAAAATAAACTTTTAAACAGATGTTTCTTAGTTTCCTTAATTGCTTAACTTGTAAATTGAAACAACAAAATACTTAATTTGAGTCGTTTTTTTTTCTTTTTTTCCTAAGCACTCTTTCACTCTGGCAAGGTCATCTATGGGGAATCTGATATCTTCAGAACAAAGGCCAACATTTATAAGCTAAACCCCAAAGATCTTGACACGTTGGATAAGGAGTGAAACAGAATGGATTCTGGAGCAGCAATAACTTGTTGCTTGATTTTCTATGAAATTAGAAGGCTTGTAGGGGGTAGAAGATAGTTTAGCGATAGAGAGAACTAGCAAATACAAAATAAAGGGGAAATTAAAAGAGAATACCCCCAGGTATATAGGAAGGTTTAGATGGAGAAGAGGGAAGGAAGAAATATTATAATCAAGTTATACTCTCAAAGAGTAGAGATAAATATATTACTTTGTTATACAGGACCACACTTGTTTTAAGAGTTGTCAAGATACCAAATGCTGTGCAATTATATGTTTAACACAGAAAGATGTCCAGTTTAGTTATAATGTTTTGTATTATGATGTACATGTTTCATATAATATATACAAAATACTTAGTGCAGTTAAAGCAATTAAAAAGGAGAAAAAGGAAAATCAGGTCGAAGCAGAGCCTTATCATGTGTTCTTTGCTAAGTCTTACCCAGGACCCTTTCCCCATGTTTCCAGACTCAGGTCCACCTAGAAGCCATATCCTAATGCTGTCTTCCTGAGACTGATCTGGATATCTCCTCCCACAATGCCTCCCCAAGTCCATGCAGAAGTTGCACCCATTTGAGCCCTTCTTGCTTAGCCCCACCAAGGACCCTGACCTTGTTCTTCCATATTGACCTTACAATCCTAGGGTCGGGTGGAAGCCCTATTCTCATGATCTCTTGGTGAGTCTGATTCATTTCCCATCTACTATCCCACCCCAGGCCCAGGGCTCTTCAGGAACCACAGTTCATGTTCTTTTTCAGAGTTTGACCGGAACCCTGATCTGTCCAACTCCTACAGGCCTAGATCCAGAGGGAAGCAACACAGGGCACTCTCTTGTATTTCACTCAAGAAATCTCATGCCACTCCCAAGACCCCTGCCACATACTCATTGCCCCTGAAATGGAATCAATCCAGTCTCTCCAATTAATAATCAATACAAAAAATGTGATATTTTTATTTCACCTACCTGACCTGAAATCAAGTAAGATTGAAAAATAGCAATATTTCAAACTTCCAGCCCCATATGCAGGCCAGAATCTCCTAATGAGTCCACATGTCCAGGCCACATTTCAAAGAAACATACAATATAAAAAATCAAGAGAGTATATCCCCCATAAATACTAATAATGCTATAAAAATGCTTTCCAATAGAAATTAGCTATATAAATCTCAGGACACATTACTTTTTTTTCACTTTTTCAGAATTAATTTTTTTATGGATAATCTTTTAATTTTTCAGAATTCCATGATTTAGACTGTTCTCTTTAGTTTCAGGTTTTTTATGGTTTTTTTATTAATTATACTTTATTCACTTTGTATCCCCCCAAAAGCCCTTGCCCCTCCCCTCCCAATCCCACTTTTCCTCCCCCTTCTCTACACATGCCCCTCCCCAAGTCCACTGATAGGGGAGGTCTTCCTTCCCTTCCTTCTGATCCTAGTCTATCAGCTCTCATCAGGAGTGGTTGCATTGTCTTCCTCTGTAGCCTGGTAAGGCTGCTCCCCCATCAGGGGGAGGTGATCAAAGAACAGGCCAATCAGTACATGTCAGAGGCAGTCCCTGTTCCCATTATTATGGAACCCACTTGGATACTGAACTGCCATGGGCTACATCTGTGCAGGGGTTCTAGGTTTTCTCCAGGCATGGTACTTGGTTGGAGTATCAGTCTCAGGAAAGACCC
>JAQQSO010002044.1:0-14740 GCA_028658305.1 Pachyuromys duprasi
CTTTTTAAGATTGTTAACAACTGATTATAAAATTGGAGTCATAAATCAAAAATGAAAATGGGAAAAGTAACTCTGGTATCAAATAACAGTATATTGTTTACATGTCAATTACAGACTCAAATAAGTAATGAGTATTTGATACAGCCCCATTTCTTATTTTTTTTCAGGAATGCTGTTCTCATCCTGGAGTTTTTTCTAACCTCATCTTGAAATTTCTGTATGGGTTTTAAGTAGTTTCTCCTTCAATATACTGGTGATACTTAATTCAGTGTTTCCAATGGTAGTGTTTCTGTAGAACATAATGTTAGACTGCAAAATAAGAGTGCTACTAATATCATCCAATTCAATTTAAATTACATTTTTGAATCAGAGCTATGAAAAACATAATTCCTTTCCAACTTCTTTGGTACAAGGAAAGTCAAAAGATATTTCAAAGATGGGAAATATTAATAGCTTATGTTTTTATATTTTGGCAAAATTCAGGTAATTGATTCTTGAGCTTTCAGAGCTGATAGCATTTCAACTTTAAAGGTCCTAAGAAAGTCTTTTAAATGTAAGTCAATTACGAGAAATCCTCATATTTAGGCATTGCAAAAAAAACTTTAGCCTGAACTAGAAACATTTCATGTCTGGGATTCCACAGCCTATGTATTATTGTCCATTTTCCTTTTTTTCCAGATCAATTAAATGATTTAATTTGCCTCTTAGACTCTGTACTACTCACATTAGACATATAGGAGGTTCTAGCCCTGGAGTAGCTAACTTATACATATGGGAATTTTTCAGACTTCATTAGCACTGGTGCAAATGCAGCCATCACCAAATGGAAGAAAAAAACACTATGAGTTTGTCATGGATTTAAAAATATGAATGTAAGGTTTGAAGAACAGACATCAATCATAAGTCTAAAACATAATTGCTTTGGGACACACTTAAGGGGATACCTATTTTTTGTAGCTAGTATCTTTACCTTCTTTCTCTTGTCTATCAGTTTCTTAACTTTGTGCATAGTTTTGAATGCTTTACCAAAAGAAATCTTTATTCTTGTTAACCATTAAATAGTAATGACATCCATTTTTCCATATTTTTCTATTAGTTTAGACACCAAAATGATGCACACAAATGAATCATTGTAAAACCTAGCAACAATGACCATTTACTGAAATAACTGCTTTTACACACAGTCAATAATTCTTACAAAAACTCATCACTGCTATTGGGTGGAAATTGTTTCTGTTAATGGTATTCTTACTTAAGGAAAATAACTGTCATATTATGCACACATAACATGGAACGGGTTTATCTAGGGTAAAGTAGCGATTAAGAGAAGTGGAAAAAAATCAGGCATGGAGACACACATCATTACTTCCAGCACGCAGTGAGGGAGAACAAAAATAGACCACCAACAACAACAACAACAAAAAGTGGGAAGAAAGGGGAGGATGAAAAAAAAAGGGTTGCACTCTGAATGTACATTATAATATTTGGATGAAAATATCTCTGTATAATCCATTCCCAGGTATGGTGAATATAAACTAATGGAGGTAGAAAAAATAAGTTGTTTGATACAAGACTTCTAAGACATTTTAAATTTTCATCAGGACTGGCTGCACTGTCTTCTTCTGTGGCCTGTTAATGCTGCCCTTCTCCCCCACCCCCAAGGGAGGTGATCAAAGTCCCAGCCACTGATAGTTTTCTTAATTTTTTTAAATATGCCTTATCCTTGTGAAAGTGACTTCAAAAAGGATTATGTGTTTCAGGTAAAGCTTTTCAAAGTACCAAGTGAACCTGGATATTAATTTCCTTCAAATATTGTCTTATGAATGTTGTAATGCAAGTTTGCTCACCCACCAGCAGTGGAAGAGGGTTCCCCTTTCTCCACATCCTCTCCAGCATGTGTTGTCCCTTTAGTTTTTGATCTTAAAAAACTTTCAGTGGACTAGGGGAAGGGGATAGGGGGTAAGAGGGAGGGAGGACAGGACTGGGAGAAGTTGAGGGAGGGGGTTTTCAATCAGGATATATAATGAATAAATTGTAAAAGAATTAAAATTAATAAAAATGAGTGTTGTAATAAAAACCAAAGCTCACTGTAAACATCAAGACAGCAACATATAACATAGATGAGGTTTAGGACTGTTTTGGGTTTTTGTTTTGAGGGTGTTTTTTTTTTTTTTACTTTCTTTTATAAATGAAATTTTATTTATATATTAATTACAGTTTATTCACTTTTTATCCCAGCTGTAGCCCCCTCACTCACTCCTTCCCAATGCCACCCTTCTTCCCTGATCTCCTCCCATTACCCTCTCCAAGCCCACTGATAGGGGAGGTCTTCCTCCTTGTCCACCTGACTGTATTTTATCTGGTTGCATAAGGACTGGCTCCTTCTTTTTTTGAGACAATGATTCCCATAGCCCTAGGCTGAGGTCAAAGAAGCTGTAAAGCAAAGAGTAACCGTAAAGTCCTTAGCCTAAAGCTTCTAAATCACAAGTGTTGAGATTATAGGTGTGTATCACCACACCCAGTGAAATTAAGTTGTCAGGCAAATGTGTTCAGTGATAATACTATTAGTTATTTTCACCACATTGTCACCCTAATCGATCTCAAATCTAACTGAAACTTGCTTTCTAATACCAAATTATTGGTTGACTCATTCCTTCATTTTTATTAAGGTGTAGTGCACGAAGAGCATTTGTGTGATGAAAGTGTTCTCATTTTGTTTTCCCAGTGTGAGTTTTATTATTCCTTTTGTAATCTTTTTGCTTGACTTAGATTTATCACCATCTGTCTTGCCAATATCATCACTAGTATGAATAATGACTGAGGGCAACTCCCTATGCATATTGAGGCTGGTGTTCACTGAAATTTAGGCAACATAAGAAGTGAATAATTTTCTAATAGTTCAAGCCTTTTTTTCTATGCTAGATAATTAACAAACAAGGAGTTTAAAATATAGGCTATATCAAAGGAAATGAAATATAAATGTTCCACTTTAAATCAGTTGTTGTGTTAAGTAAAGACAGGTATTAGAGGCTGTAGGATCAAATATTATCTACCTAATACCATCAAATTTCAGTTATCCAAATGAAATTAATGTGAATAACATGATAGTCAAATGAGAGAGAAAATTAAATGCATTTCACATATGTATTCCTAACTTACAAAAATGATCCCTTTAAATGGCGTTTTGTGATAAGAAAGACTTATGAGTGAAGCTCAACTGTAAATTTCAGTTTAAAAGGAGAGAAAAATGCAATTTCATCTGCATTTCATATTCTACACATTTTCTTCATCATTAAATACAGGATATTAGAGTCTTTAGGAAAATGTGAATACTAATACCTTCTCACCTGCTGCACTTCCAGATGATCATCACAAATGGTATATAGAAGTGAAAAGCATTCTTAGGAGCAAAACATCTAATGTCAATTTAAGACTTGCAGTTCTCTCCACATTTTATGCAAATAAATTTTAAATTTTCAAGGACTCCACTGTTTATACTGATTTTGAAGTACATTGATAGACCTAATTATATAAAAATCCCTGTCACTGAAGTCATCAAGAGTACATGAATTCATACCTAAAGTAAAACATTTAGTAATTTTTAAAATTATCATTATATGATAATTCCTTATTTTTTTTCTGTAAGGTAGTCTCTTTGGGCTACGTAATTGGCAGATTCTCTTGAATGTTTTCATAGTCTTCAGAGGAAAAAAGTTCTGAACAAATGCTATCTACTATGAAATACTATTTGAACTGCATTCATTTCCAAAGCAGATTTTCCCAGTTGGCCATTTAATTACAAGATATATAGGTCTTTTTAAAGTCACTAAAACAACAACAATGATCACAGTTCATTGTTCTCATCTGGAACTGATTCTGGTCACATAAACAGTTGTGTCATACATACCTTTTCAATATTGTTAAGAAAAGAAATATACCTGCAAATTTCATGATTTCCTTGTTTTTTATTGCTGAATAATATTCCATTGTGTGGATGTACCACAATTTCTTTATCCATTCCTCAGTTGAGGGGCATCTGGGTTGTTTCCAGCTTCTGGCTATTACAAATAAAGCTTCTACCAACATGGTTGAGCAAATGTCCTTATTGTGTACTTGAGCCTGTTTTGGATATGTGCCTAGGAGTGTTATAGCTGGATTTTGAGGAAGCGCTATTCCTACTTGTTTGAGAAAGAGAAAGACTGATTTCCAAGGTGGTTGTACAAGTTTACATTCCCACCTGAAATGGAGGAGGGTTCCACTTTCTCCACAACTTCTCCAACATGTGTTTGACTTGAGTTTGGATCTTGGCCATTCTGATGGGAACTGGAAAATATCATCCTGAGTGAGCTATCCCAGAAGCAGAAAGACACACACGGTATATAAACACTCATATAGACATATAATATAGAACAAACCTACTAAAATCTGTATACCTGAAGAAACTAATCAAGAGGGAGGACTCTGGCTAAAATGCTCAATTCCCATTCAGAAAGGCAAAGAGGATGGACATCAGAAGAAAGAGAAATCAGAGAACAAGTCAGGAGCCTGCCACAGAGGGCCTTTGAAAGGCTCTGCCGTGCAGACTATCAAAGCAGTCGCTGAGACTTATGGCCAACTGTTAGGCAGATAGGCAGAGTGCAGGTAATCTTATGAAAGAAGTGGGAAATAGATCTGGAGAGGTCAGGAGCTCCACAAGTTGAGCAACAGAACCAAAAAATCTGAGCACAGGGGTTCCTGAGACTGATACTCCAAGCAAGTATCATGCATTGAGATAACCTAAAACCCCTGCACAGTTGTAGCCCATGGCAGTTCAGTGTCCAAGCGGGTTCCATAGAAATGAGAACAGGGACTGCCTCTGACATGAACTGATTGGCCTTCTCTTTGATCATCTCACCCTGAGGGGAGAGCAGCCTTACCAGACCATAGAGGAAGACAATGCAGCCACTCCTGATGAGACCTAATAAACTAGGATCAGAAGGAAGGAAAAGAAGACCTCCCCTATCAGTGGACTTTGGGAAGGGCATGCGTGGAGTAATGGAGGGTTTGGGAGGGGGGAGGAGGGTGCTACAAGGGTGATACAAATTAAATAAAGTGTAATTAATAAAAAAATTAAAAAAGAAGAAGTATATATATCTTGTTTAAATTTGTCATTAAAATAATATGGTCTTTGATTTTATTCTTATCAATATGGGGACTGGAGTCTTAAATTTACCTACAAGCATTTTTGAACACTGTTAAAGAAGGTATTTTGACCTTTTGACCTAGATGGCATTTATAACTGTGAAATACATAAACAAGTGTTATTATCAGTGTTAGTAGACTTAGGTTTATGTAACATAAGAAATAAGTTTATAGGACAGTAGAGATTGAATTAATTTCTTCTAATATTGTCTGTGTTTTTAGAAGTAAACTTATTTATTTAATATACAAGAGAAGAGGTTGTTTGGATATTTCAGTGTGTGGGGGGGGGATACAGCAGTGTCTTTATCTTTGACTCAAATATTTATAACAATTTTGGGAACCTTGATTTAGAGTGAGTACATATGCTAAAATTGCCAGAATAACAAATATGTCTTTACAGTTACCCTGTCTTTAACTGATCACAGACATAGACATAGTAACCATTTTTGCTAAAACTAAGCTTTTTCAAGTGTTGTACCATAGTGGACAACAATTTCCTTGTTTAAAACTAATTTTAGTGCATTTATATGAAGCTAAGTCACTACAGAATGACAGAAGAAATAAAAGTGCGATTTTCTTTTACTCCTAATATTTTCTGTGTTTAAGGCTATTATACATCATGTATGGAAAGGATCATTCCAATATAGTGCAGTAAATATACAGATATAGTAAATGAATGAATGAATGAGGGTCTACAAATTATTATAATACAAATTAATTACAATGCAAGTCACCACTTGACAAATATGTACATAACGAGTATGCACCAGGCTTGCTCTAATTCTTAAAACAAATATTATATAGAATAGTATTGCACATAATTCACACCATTAGTTGTTAAAAAATTATACTGTAATTTAAGATGATATTTACTTTCTAAGTAGTATTTTTCTTTTACCATGTATCAGTTAGGGGTGGTCCAAGATGGTGGCAACCAGCAAGCACCTTACTTGAGGAGCACAGGATCCAAAACTCTGAAATGGGTGAGTAAAGAGGCAACTGAAGCCAGAATATCCACATTGAGGTTTACTGGGTAAGAGAGGAAAATCTGTGAGGTGGGAGAGTTTGGATCCAGGTCAGCCATGGATATCTCCTTGGACTGAGACTATTCAACCACCCTGCACGTCCCCTTGCAGCAAGCACTGGTCTCCCTGCTCTGCAGATGTGGCTTGCAGTTGCCTCTGACCCAAGCATGTGCCTCCCTGCTCATCTAAGGCCTGAGTGGTTGCCCCAAGAATGAGTTTCCATGCTTGGTGACTGAAACTGCACAGGGAGCCTCCCAGAGGTGCAGCTGCAGTGGGGCGGGAGTGAGCACAAGCAGGAACCTCTGTGATCTCTGAATGAGACTGCAGAGGTAGCTACCACAAGCACAGGCTTCAGCAGCAGCCAAACAGTGTGTAGTACTGATCGGATGGATCTCCTACATTCTAATTTGCCCTGGCAGGCCCAAATCTGAGAGTAGAGAAGAGTGGGGAACCCTTGTGCTTTCTGATTAGGCCTGCAAGTTAATGCGTGTGCCTTCAAGTGAGTGCTTGCAGAGCCCCAGATCCAAGGTCCCTCTACACTAGAAACCAGACATCAGATCCATCCCACCCACAACCCCACTGTGGGCAACATAGAGATCCCTGGGACAGCATTCTCAACACTTACGCCCCTGTTCTATGGGTCTCTCAGTGGGATCCAGGCAAACAATTCCTGGATCCCAGAAAGATCTGAAAACCAGAAGGACAGTACTACAGGACTGTAGGCCACTGAGATATTCAGGACACCTGCTCATCCACATTGAGCATGCAAACAGCAACAGAAAATGCACCCCCTCCAATGTTTAAGCTCCACTCTTCCAGGCATCTACACACTCCAGCCGGCTCTCCCTCAAAGCACACTTCCATGTACACACCTGTGCTTTCACATATGTGCTTGTGACCTTCCTCGCTTGGCTACAGCTGAAACAACAACATCCACTCTCGAACCAGTGAAACACTCTCAACTTCTTGAAGAATACTCCAAACACCAGAGCCAGACGGACCCAGTCTGAAGTACAGATTTCTGGAACAAACAGCAAAGGTTACAGAAAAATTAATGGCTAGAGGTCAGCACAAGAACATATCCAACAAAAATCAGGATATCATGGCTTCACCAGCAAACCCCAAAATCAATGGATATTTTAATTCATCAGAAAAATATGAAAATGATTTTAAAGCTATAACATACCCAGTTATTAGAGGCACATAAGGAGGAAACAAACAAAGCTCTCAAAGAAATACAGGCAAATGCAGCCAAAGAGATAGAGGAACAGGGAGAGGGACAAGTAGAGGTACAAGTAGTGGCATATAGAGAGGAAATGAACCCCCCCCCAAATACAGGCCATCATGGAAAGACACATTCAAACAAATGAAGGAAGTGGTACATGACATGAAAAAATAATTAGAAGAAATAAAGAAAATACAACCATTGAAAACCGTGGATCTGGATAAGTTAGAGAAAAGGTCATGAACCACAAAGGTAAGCATCAACAACATAATATGATGGAAGACAGAATCTAAGATGCTGAAGATACAATTGCAAGAACTGATACATCTCTCAAAGAAAAAGTAAAATCGGCAAAGTTCCACACACAAAACATCCATGAAATCAAGGATGCCAAAAAAAGATGAAATCTAAGAATAATAAAAATAGACAAAAAAGATTCTAGGCTCCAAGGTCCAGAAAATATTTTTAAGAAAATCATAGGAGAAATTTTTCCAAACTTAAAGAAAGAGATGTCCGATAACATACAAAAGGACTACAGAAAACCAAATAGAGTAGACCAGAAAACAAGCTCTTCAAGTCCCATAATAGTCAAAAAACTAAATCTAAAGAACAAAGAAAAATATTAAAAGTGGCAGGGGAAAAGGCCAAGTTACATATAAAGATAGACCTATTAAAATCACACCAGATTTCTCAACCAAAACTATGAAAACCAGGAAAGACCTGTGCAGATGTCATGCAGACTCTAAGAGACCACAGATACCAACCTAGTCTACAATATCCAACAAAACTTTCAATCAACACATATGGAGAAAAAATATTCAATTGACAAAACTAAAATTAAACAATATCTACACAGCAACTCAGCCCTACAGAAGTTTCTAGAAGAAAAACACCAGTCCTACAAAATCAACTACACCCAAGAAACCACAGGATATATATATATAATCTCACAACAAAAAAATAAAAGAAAACAAGCATAGAAACACAGTAACACCACCAAATCCACGATAAAAGGAACTAATATTCATTGGTAACTATTAACTATCAACATCAATTGTCTCTATTCTCCAATAAAGAGACACAGACTAACAGAATGGATGTGGAAAACAGGATCCAACATTTTGCTGCATCCAAGAAACACACCTCTGCAACACAGATAAACAACACCTCAGAGTAAAGGGCTGGAAAATGTTTTTCAAGCAAACATACCCAGAAATCAAGTTGGGGTAGCTAACCTGATATCTGATAAAATAGAATTTCAACCAAAATTGATCAAAAAATATGAGGAGGGACACTTCATTCTCATAAAAGGGGAAATCCACCAGGAGGATATCACAATCTTGAGCATTTATGCTCCAAATAAAAGAGAAAATGCATTTTAATTAAATTTTTATTTTTTACATTAATTATATTTTATTTGCAAGCATCCCAGCTGTAGCCCCCTCCTTCATTCCCTCCCAATCCCACCCTCCCTCTTTCATCGCCTCCCATGCCCCTCTACAAGTCCAAGACAAAGGGCTAATATCCAGAATACATAATGAACTTAGGAAGTTAAACACCACCAAATCAAATAATCCAATTTAAAGATGGTATACAGAGCTAAATAGGGAATTCTCAATAGAGGAATATCAAATGGCAGAGAAACTCTAAAAGAAATGCTCAATATCCTTCCTCATCAGGGAAATGCAAATCAAAAAGACCCAGAGATTTCACCTTACACACATCAGAATGACTCTTAAGATGAAACACACGCTTGAGAAGATGTGGTGAAAGGTGAACCCTCCTCCGTTGCTAGTGTGAATATAAACTTGTACCACCACTTTGGAAATCAATCTGCTCCTTTTTCAGACAATTAGGTATAGTAAGTACTACCTCAAGATTCAGCTATAGCAGTCTTAGGCATATATCCAAATATGCGTAAGTATACAACAAGGACATTTGCTCAACCATGTTCATAGCTATTATTCATAATAGCTACAACCTGGAAAAAAAAACAAATGTCCCTCAGCTGAGGAAAGGATCCAGAAATTGTGGTACATTTAGACAATTGAGCACTATTCAGCAATTAAAAAACAAAGAAATCATGAAATTTTTAGGCAAATTGTAGGAACTATGAAAGAGTATCCTGATTGAGTTATCACAAAAGTAAAAGACACACATGGCATATTCTCATTTATAAGTGGATATTAGACATATAATATAGGATAACCATTCTAAAATTGGTATACCTAAAGAAGCTAGGTAAGAAGGAGGACCGTGAGTAAGGTGATCAATCCTCACTCAGAAAAGCAAACTGGATGGACATTGGAAGAGGGAAAAAAACAGGGAAGGGGACAGGAGCCTAGGGAAGAGGGCCTTTGAAAGATTCGACCCAGCAAGGTATCAAAGCAGATGCTGAGATTTATAGCCAAAGTGTGGGCAGATTGCAGGGAATCTTATGAAAAAAGGGGGAGATTGACAGGGCTGGAGGGGACAGGAGTTCCACAAGGAGAGTAACCTTACCAGGCCACAGAGGAAGATAATGCAGCCACTCCTGATGAGACCTAATAGACTAGGATCAGAAGGAAAGAAAAGAAAACCTCTACTATCAGAGGGCTTGGGAAGGGGCATGCATGGAGAAGGTGGAAGCAGGGAAGGTTTGGGAAGGGAGGGAGGAGGGAGCTACAGGGGGAACACAAAATGAATAAAGTGTAATTAATAAAAAAATAAATTAGAAAAATCTGAGCACAGGGGTCATGTGAGACTTATATGCCAACCAAAGTCCAAGCATGGAGATAACATAGAACACCTGCACAGATGTAGCCCATGGCAGCTCAGTCTCTAAGTGGGTTCCCTAGTAAGGGGAATAGGGGCTGTCTCTGACATGAAGTCAATGGCCTGCTCTTTGATCACCTCTCCCTAATGGGGAAGTAGCATTACCAGTTCCCAGAGGGAGACAATGCAGCCATTGGGAGGGGATGAGGGATGGGGCTACAGCTGGGATGCAAAGTGAACAAATTGCATTTAATAAAAAAATAAATATTTTTAAAAGATTTATCAGTTAACAAGTCTACTGATCAAAAATGTGCCTTTTAAAGTTTAGGAATAGCATTTTCCTCCTAAGTAGTTCATCACCTTGATTAACAGCTTCCCAGAAGTCCAATTGATATTTGCTAAGGACAGGGGTTATGAATTTTCTCTTTGAGCCTACTGCTCTTAATATTTATATGGACCCCTTGCTTCATTGACTTTCATAAAAATGCTATTGCCCTACTGCTTAATGGTAAAAATGAGTCAGAAATTCCTTTGTAACACTTTCTCAGGAGATATTAGCACATGTCTCTTCATACTAGATAAAGAACCAATGACAGACCAAAGCAGAGAGATATCACCAAAGTTCAACTTGAGGTTGCTTTCAGAAATATTGGTGAAGGGTTATTTATTGGAGCAAATATGTCTTAAACGCAGACAATTAGATCACAAAAGCCCACCCTAGCTTGGTTGATAGATCCCAAAAGATGGATACCAGAGTATACTCCACAGCACCCAGGCAGTTCAATAGCTGGATCATTTTGTATGAGTCTCCTCTAGGCACTAAGAATTGTGTCTGCCTCTTTGGGGTAATTTGACTGGTCTGCCAGTGTCTCAAGACTTCTTATACCATATATATATATATATATATATATATATATATATATATATATATATATATATATATATATATATATATATGCTTGGGTAGGAGGAGATTACTGCTTCTTATCAGTATGAATGACTTCCTAATGCTATTTTGAGTTGTTTATTTTTTTTTTTTAGTTTAACTAGTATAGTTGCAGGATAAATGATCAACCTCACCTTAGAATATCCTCTTGTTTTAATTCCCTATAAACATCCTGTGTATTATCAATCTTCCTCCAATGTAGAAGGTTGTAAACTCAGAGGAAACTACTACACAGCACCAATGCACATGGAAAACAGTGATTCTTTTTTTATAACCAAATAATATTGAAGAGTATATTGAGCAAAAATCCACAGAAGAAGACATTGCAGCCAGTCCTGAAGAGAACTGATAGGCTAGAGTTAGATAGAAGGGGAGGAGGTCTTCCCCTATCAGTGGACTTGAAAAGAAGCAGGGAGGAGATGAGGGAGGGATGGGGGAGATAGGGAGGGAATGTGGGATGGGGCTACCGCTGGGATACAAAGTACATAAACTGTGATTAATATAAAATAAAAATGTTAATAAAAATACATATGGAGAAGAGAGCCGTACATCTGTAGATTTAATGCACATAAATTAGTGCAGTTTTTTGATCTTAAAAGAAAAGTTTTTTTCAACAGTAACTAACAATTAACACTAATATTCTCTGCACTGGTAAAAGTGCAGAGAAATATTGTGTGTGTGAAGTGCTTGGTCATGAATGGGACACCTATTTTACAGGCCTTTTCACCAAGTTACAGGATCCACCATGGAAGAGGGAGTAGAAAGTTTGAAAAACTCATGGTTTTCAGGGACTGGAAAAGTTGATGGTTTCTGAGAGAGAGAAGAAGTAAGGTTTCTTTAGGGATATGGCCCCTGGTAAGTTGACTACATTTACATAAATGGCTTCACACAATTTGGGAAGCACAAAGAGTACTTAATCATTTATTAAAAAAGAAGATATGAAGTTGGGAGTAATTCAGGTAAATGTGAGAGAAATTAGGGAGAGGAGTGGAGAAAATGAGATCAAAATAAATTGTATACATATTTGAAATACCCAATGAATGAATAAGTCTTTTTTCCACTGTTTTTATTATAATTTGTTACAATTTATTTTACTTTATTCAAGCTGTGGCCCACTCCCTAATCTCCTACCAATACCACCCTCCCTCCTTATTCTCCCCTTAAGCTCCTCCCCTGGTCCAATGATAGGGGAGGACCTTCTCCCCTTCTATTTGACCCTAGCCTATCAAGTCTCATCAGGACTGATTGCATTGTCTTCCACTGTTGACTGGTAAGGCTGTACCCCCAAAGGGAAGGTGATCAGAGAACCAGGCACTGAGTTCATGCAAGAGAAAATTCCTCCTCCCCTTACTAGGGTCCACACTTAGAGACTGAGTGTAAAGGCGACATCTGAGCCAGGGTTTTAGGTACTTTCCATACATGGTCTTTGTTAGGTGTATTCTTTCCAGGGCACCCAGGACTCAGTTTCCACGGCTCTGTTGGTCTCCTTTTGCAGCTCATGTCCCCTAGAATCCTGCGAAAGAAGGAGGAGATAGAAAGACCTGGACAGAATGAATATATCTTCAATAAAAGTTTTGGAGGACCCCCTCCCCTCCCATCTAACCCTAGCCTATCAGGTCTCATCAGGACTGTCTTTCATAGTCTTCTTATGTGGCCTGATAAGTCTGCTCCCCTTCAGGGGAAGGTGATCAAAGAGAAAGCCACCAAGGTCATTTCAGAGACAGCCCCTGTTCCCCTTATTAGGAAGCCCATTTGGAGACTGAGCTGCCAAAGACTATGTTTGTACAGGGGCTCTAGGTTATTTTTTAAATGTAATTTATTTATTTTTATATCAATCAGAGGTTAGGTACTTTTCATCCCAGGCCTAGCCCCCTCCCTTATTCCCTCCCAATCTCCCCATCCCTCCTTCATCTCCCTCCCTCCCCCTCCAAGTCCACCAACAGGGGAGGACCTCCTCCCCTTCCATCCGACCCCAGTTCATCTTGTCTCCTCAGGGTTGGCTGCAATGTCCTCCCGTGGGATCTAGCTAGGCTATTACTACCTGGCATGTATGGGGGAGGGTCAAAGAGCCAGCCATCAAGTTGATGACTGAAACAGTCCCTGTTCCCCTTACTAGGGTCTTCAGTTAGACACCAAGCTACCATGGGCCACATCTGAGCTGGGGATCTAGGCCATATCCATACAGGGTCCTTGGTTGGAGAAACTGCCTTATAAAAGACCACTGTGCCCTGATCAGTTTGGTCTTTGTGGAGCTCTTGTTCTCCCCAAGTCTTACTAACTTCCCCTATTTTCATTATTTCCTGCCCTCTGATGAAGGCTTGGTTGTGAGTCTTAATATCTACTTTGATACATTGCTATATCACTTCGTTCAGAGGCACTCTTTGGTATGCTTCTGTCCTGTTGCTTGTTTTATCCTCCCTTCAGTGTCGATCCCATTTGTTCATCTAAATGAGCATTGATCATACCAACCTGGGTCCTCCTTCTTGTATATATTCCCTTGGTGTATAGATTTCACCATGAACTTCCTATCCTATAGGTCTATATAAGTGAGTGTATACCATATGTTTCTTTCTGCTATTGGAATACCTCACTTAGGATGGTCATTTCCAGGTCCCACCATTTCCCTGCGAATTTCATGATTTCCTCCTTTTTAATTGCTGAGTAGTATTCCATTGTGTGGAAGTACCATAATTTCTGTATCCATTCCTCAACTGAGGGACATCGTGGTTGTTTACAGGTTCTGGCTATTACAAATAAAGCAGCTAGGAACATAGTTGAGCAAATGTCTTGTTGTGTACTTGAGCATCTTTTGGATATATGTCTAAGAGTGGTATAGCTGGGTCTTGAGGAATCACTATTCCTAATTGTCTAAGAAGGTACAAAATTGATTTGTGCTTGTACAAGTTTGCATTCCCAACAGCAAGGGAGGAAGGTTCCTCTTTCTCCACATCCTCTCCAGCATGCGTTGTCACTGGAGTGTTTGATTTTAGCCATTCCAGTGGGAGTAAGGTGAAATCTCAGGGTCGTTTTGATTTGCATCTCCCTGATGGCTAAGGACGTTATGCATTTCTTTCGGTGATTTTCTGCCATTCTATAATCCTCTACAGTCAGTTCTCTTTTTAGCTCCATACCCCATTTTTTAATTGGATTACTTGATTTATGGCTTTTTAACTTCTTGAGTTCTTTATATATACTGGATATTAGCCCTCTGTCAGAAGTAGGATTGGTAATGATCCTTTCCCAATCTGTAGGCTGTCAATTCATTCGGGATGACAGTGTCCTTTGCTTTACAGAAGCTTTTCAGCTTCATGAGCTCCCACTTATCGATTGTTGTTCTTAGAGCCTGTGCTGCTGGTGTTCTATTCAGGAAGTAGTCTCCTGTGCCAATGAGTTCTAGGGTCTTCCCCACTTTTCTTCTAATCGGTTTAGTGTGTCTGATTTTATGTTGACGTCTTTGATCCAACTGGACTTTAGCTTTGTGCAAGGTGATAAATATGGATCTATTTTCATTTTTCTGCATACAGGTATCCGGTTGGACCAGCACCATTTGTTGAAGATGCTGTCTTTTTCCATTGAATGGTTTTGGCTTCTTTGTCAAAAATCAAGTTT
>JAQQSO010002045.1:0-14737 GCA_028658305.1 Pachyuromys duprasi
ATTTTCTTAAAAATATTTTCTGCTCCTTGGAGCCTGGAGTCTTCTTTTTCATCTATTCCAATTATTCTTAGGTTTCGTCTTTTCATGGCATCCTTGATTTCTTGGATTTTTCTGTTTGGGACTTTTCCAATTTTATTTTTTCCTTGAGTGAGAAATCCATTTCAGCCAGTGTATCTTCAGCCTCAGAGATTCTCTCTTCTATCTCTTGTATTCTATTGGTGATGCTTATCTTTGTGGTTCCTGATCTTTTCTCTAAGTTCTGCAGTTCCAGGTTTTTCTCTGTTTGTGTTTTCTTTATAAATTCTAATTCTGTTTTCATGCTTTGTACCATTTCCTTCATCTGATCAAATGTGGCTCCTAATTTTTTGTTTCCTCTCTACATGTCTTTAATTGTTCCTCTACGTGGGCAGTTATATTCTTTTGTATTTCTTTGAGGGCTTTGTTCATTTCCAGTTTTTGTTCCTCTAATGACTGCATAAGCATCGCTTTAATATAATTTTCCTATGTCTCTGCTGAATTAAAATCTCCGTTGCTTTTGGGTGTTTCTGGTGGGGCTATGGTGTCCTGATTTTTGTTGGGTGAGTTCTTAAGTCGATCTTTGGCCATTTGTTTATACATAATCAAGGAGGTGTTTGTGCTTTGAGGCTGAACTTCAGACTGAAACTATCAATCTCTGGTGTCTGGAGTATTCAAGAAGATCAGGGAGTTCCAGTTGTTTGAGAGTGTGTGTTTTTTCCTCAGTTGTACTCTATTGTGGGATCTGTTTGCCCGTCTATGTGCTCTGTGCTAGAAGCTTTGAGCACTGCATATTGGTCACCACTTTGGTCTGGAGGCTTGGCTCCTCACTCTGTGCCAGAGGCTGAGTGTTACAGTTTGAGATGGTGGCTGGGGGTGCTGTTCTGTTCTGGAGGCTACACACTCCAACCTGGGATTGCTGATAAGGTCTCCTCTCTGGTCTGGAGACTTGGTGCCTCCTTCTGAGCCAGGGGCTGTACACCCTGGTCTGGAATGGTATCTGGGGTGCTTTAGTCTGGATACTATGTGTCCAGTTCAGGATGGCAGATGGCGGCACCATGGAGGCTACCCTTTCAAATCAGAGCTTGCAGATGTGCGCCTGCCAATGCACCCTGGTATGGAATGGTATGTGGTGGCTTCTCAGTCTGGCCCGGAGACTGCGTGTCCTGGTCTGGGATGGCAGCTGGCAGCGCCTAGGGAGGCTGTGCATTCAAATCAGGGCTGTGTGCAGCTTGTCACCCAGAGTTTTTCCAGGGATTAACTGGGTGTCCCTAGGACTTTCCCACTTGATTTCCTCACCGTAGGAATTTTGCTCATCTGGAAATCAGAAAAGCTGGTGTTTTAGGTCTCAGAGTTCAGTCTCCTGGTCGCTGTGCTAACAGTGCTATCCTACTCCTCAGTCACAGTGTCCTCCATCTTGGCCGCCATCTTGGAGTCCTCCCTACATTTTTTGTTTGTTTGTTTGTTTTGTTTTTTTGTTTTTTTTTTTTACATTTTACTTTAAAAACAGCCTTAATGTTTAGTACATTCTCATAAATATGTGGAATGCACCACCAATTTATTGGCTGCTTAATCTTGACAGAATTTGTCATAAATTTAGGTTACTTTTACTTGAATATATAATTAACACATTTTAAATATTTATCACTCCTTGTTTCTTTTTACTGTTTCTTTAAGATTGGAGTTCACAGTTTCCAGTCTTGTCTTAAAATTGGGATTCTTTGTCTCAGTATGTCTGAAGCATTGATTATTAGTCTAATTTATTAAACCTGTGTGTGTGTGCGCTTGTGTGTGTAAATAATAGTAAACATTTATTTTTATTGCTTGTCCTTTGAAAAGTAGAACTTACAGGATATTATCTAACCTAAACTTTTTCCAGGTTTAAATGCACAAGCATTGTCTACCAAAATACAATATGGCTCCAATTTCTAACTGGAGATTTCCCAAGAAGAAATATACTTTTTGTTTTCTCTTTCTTTTTTTCCTTCCTTCCTTCCTTTCTGGAAAGGACCACATAACAAATGTTTTCAAGAGCTTAAAGACCCCTAAGTGTCTTTCAACCTCACAATACAACAAAAGTGACATGAAAACATTGTTAAAAAAAAAGGTGATACCTGCAGTTGTGCTTCAATACAAATTTATTCAAAGACACCACAATTTAAATTTGCAATAATTTTCATATTTCAAGAAATAATACTATTTCTTTCATTATTAAAATCTTGATTGAGTTTTATTTCATATAAGCTCTCTGAATATTATCGATAATTTGTAAAATATCATGAGTATTTAAAAAAATTAACATATTAAAATGTTCTCAAACTAAAATTTAATTGATAAAAATGCAAAGTATTAACTTATAAATTTATAGTATATTCTCAATTCATAAACTCACCAAAAGTGGGCAGCAGATAAAAATTTGGTCTGTAGATCAGAGTCGGTACCATCTGATTTAGAATGCAAAATAGTACTTATGTAGGAGCATGAGCAGTGCCCTGGAGCCTCCGGGAATCCCTCAGTTCTATAACTTATTTCATGGCAGAATTTTCAAAATGATAATGTGGATTATACGTTTTTATTGATTATTAAGGCTTAATATTGATTTATCTTTCAGTTAAACTTTGGTTATTCACAAACCAGCTATATACCCAAATCACCACACAGAGACTAGGGATTTTTTAAGTAACCTAGAGCACAATGTTGGGCAATAGTTACTCCATCCTAAACCTCTAAGCCCACATATTTTCCTTCCATTCAGATTTCACCCATTTTACTTGCTTTTAGTCATATCTTAGGTTCGGTTCATCCCTCCATGTGGTTCCAAGACCTCTCCTGCGGATTCTCCCCTCCTCCCTCCTGCTTCTTCTGTCTCCCCTCTAGACCAGGAAGTCCTTCCCTATCCTCTCCATCACACAGCATTGGGTCTGGTTGTTTAACTGACAATATAGCATTTGAATGAACAAGGATAAATTGCATACATTCCAAAAGAATATTATACCAACATTTCCCCCTTAAGTCCAATAAAAGGCTCGTTTTCTTTCAATACATAATAATTATAAAATTATGAAAACTATTAGGTAAAGTTTACATGTGCAACATCAAATCCATGTGCATTTGGAAATTATGCAATTTAGGAGAAAGTATTTGATTATCTGTCCTATCTTGACAAGCTTAGATTTCTATACCTAAAATAACTTTTGTTTTTATTGGTATTACCAATTTGAAAACATTTTCTTCAATTTTAAAAAACTTAAGCTTAATAGTGGACCTATAACTCTTTGGTCTTCAACCCCATCAGAGAATTGAGAAGGAATAAAATTAGTTACTGGAGTAAATAGGAAATACATGTTAGCAGTTTCCAAAAATTAAAAAAAAAAAATGACAGAGACAGTTTGTTGAACAGTCACCCATAACTCTCTATAATGTTGGAGCATCATCTTCAGCTTTCTGGTGCAGAATATTTAAATAACAGACATATATATATATAAAGCAGGAACAATTTAGGACGTGCTTACCCTGTCTTGGCATACTTCAGCAGTCGACTTGTCCTGTATTTAAGCTCGTCCATTTTTGGCAGAATTCTGTCTGTCATGAAATAAGGGCATTTTCTCTTTGCTCAGGTGGCTCATTTGCCACATTTGAAGCCATCCCCATATGGAGGCTCTTCAATGATCATCTTTGAGGTAAAAAGAGTGCTGCCATGAGATGACCTGTCACATTGTCAAAGAATCTTTAAATAATAAAAACTTTTTAAGTGCCATATTCTGTAGGTCTCCGAAGTTTTTGAAGACTTACCTATCTTTATGTAATCAACCTGTCTACAAAATCGCATATGTCTGTTAAACCTAGTATGATAAATGATAAATGAGATTAGTGTCTGACATGACTATGAGTTAATTAACAATTAACTTGTATTACCTAATATATTAACCTTATTTTCTCTCCAAATAAGATCATTAACAACTTATAATCATCTCCCAATCAGAATAAATATTCATAGCTCCAGAAAACAACCAAAAACCTACCCTACCAACTTTAAAGGGAATTGGACATGGTTCTCATGAATTATTTCTAGCTGACCTTTAGGATACACAGAAATCCTGTTAGGGAGCCCAAAGGAAAATGGGAAAGCATGGTTAATTAAGCAAGCATTAACATTTGTGTTCCAGTCTTTGAATGTTGAGAAATTTCAGGCTTAAAAGTCTTGTTTGGAACAGTCCAGAATGTTGGACCAATTGAGATTAGTAGGTTTCTTCAAAGCTTTCTTGGGAGCAGGTTTTGATGAGAAACAGCAATTGAAGCAGTTGAGGCAGGAACAACAAGAATGCTGAAATATGCAAGATTCTGGAACAGATGTGTCATCATAGCAGCATGCCAGAAGGATGAATTCTGTCAGGTTTGATACAGTGTCTCCAGTGTTCAGTCCTTTTGTTCCAAACATATAATTTCTAACAAGCATTATACAGTCCTAAAATTATAAATGTATGAGAAATGCAGGATAAAACTAAATTGTAAATCATTTTATCTATGCCAATTAAAAGAATGGCATAATAAATTTTGAGTATACTGTAGCCAAGGATTTATTGGCCATGTAATATTGAAGTTCTGGCTGGAGACATTTTTTATACCTCAGTAAATTTCAGAGTTTTTCCCATGTGAAAGAATCAGCACTTTATGTTACCTGTTTTGTTTAGTCTTCTTGATTTTTTCTATCGGTGTGTGGTCAATATCTTCAGGTGGTCTTCCTCTATCATTTCTGATTTTTATTAGTTTTGATGGAAATCATAATCTCTATTCTCCTGTATGAATGTATGCAAAACATCTTCCCCAGCATGACACACTTCCTGTTATCTGTTTTAGAATTAGGACCTATATATGCTGCTCTAATTCAGCAGTGGTTTCTAAATTCCACTGTGTCATTGCAGGTGTGCTACTTATCTCATTTAAATGTTTTAAAATTAATGAATCATTATTTAATCTATTTGGGGAAATATTGTGTTTCCCTTCTGTTTTATGACCATATTTTTAAAAATTCTGTTAGATATTTTCATAATGGTTTGACCTGTAGTATTATAAGTTACGTCTCTAGCAGGTTTCATGTCATAATGTCTACAATACTGTTAACTTCCAATGGAAATACATGTTGAAGTACCATCAGCCCTAATTTTTAAGGGTATCTCCAAAACATTTACCATCTCTAACCTTAGATCATACTCTCCAGCATTAAAGACAAAAGCCAACTGGCAGAATCTATGGCATGGTACATGTTCTCCAAACTCTGTAATATGGCACACGCCAGGCACTGTATGATCTTGCTCCAAGATAACACAAAACAGGATATGTTGGGAACAAATATGGCTTAGAGTAAAAGACTCCCCTCGCTGAGAATTGCTGACCCCCAAAGACAACAGCCATGCAGTTGGAACCGGACATTCCAGACATAAGGAAGCTCCCAGGTGGAACGACATTCCAAGATCGCAAGCTGCCCAGGCAGAACTGCTCCTCTCACAGGAATTTTACCTTCCCCTCCCGCCCCTTCCTTTCTCTGCTTTTAAAACTGGTACTTTTCATCCCATTAAATGAGACCTTGACAAGGAAACTGCTTGGTCTTCTCCTCCTTTCCCACCCATTTTTCTTTCAGGCTTGGCTCCCCTCGGACCCCACGAATAACTAGGCCCCGCAGGTCAGGTCGGGGCAGGTGGTGCCTAACGTGGGGCCGGGGTACAAAACACTGCCAGAAGGAGACCTTCAAGGAAGGACCTGGGTCGTCAGTGTCAAGGCCGTGGAAAACCGAAAGTGACTTTCGACGGCAATTCATGAAACGTGCATTCTCACTGCTAACAGGGAAAAAGACGTTTGGTAAGTGACATCTCCATCTATAAAAATGGGCCAAAATTATAAAAAGAAGCAGTCTTCATTCGTGACCTTAAGGCCTCTCTCAGGGAAAGAGGAATTAGAGTTAAAAAGAAGGATCTAATTATGTTTTTCATCTTTGTGTCAGAAGTTTGTCCTAGGTTTTTTGTAGAAGGACCAGAGATTAATCTTACCAAATGAGATAGGTTGGAGCCTATCTCAGTAAATTATTGCTTTATAAAGAGTTTGTAAGACAGCAAAGCTGTCAGAGTTAGATTAGAAGATATTCTTAGTAACAGTAATAAACATTTCTTTTAAGGCATTAAGTAGCAAAATTAAACAATATCAGTAGACTACCAGCCGGCGTGTGTGACGTTTTAAAATAAAGTATAGAAGTTAAGATAACGCCCTTAAGGCACTAAGTAATAAAATTAGGTAATGCCAGCTGATTAACAGCTGGTGCGTGTGGAGGTATGATAAGCTAAAACTATGCCCTAAAAAATGTATAAAAACTGCAGCCTGAGCCTATGTAGTTGCGACGGGCTAAACTCTTAAGTGAGGAAGCTGCAAGATCACCAATAACCAGCCCATTCGTGAATGGCTGCATGAAAAGCCCAGACTACCTTAACAAGCTGGTCCTGTGAGGACGCCCTTATCAGACCAGCCCTGGAAGGCAGCTCCCGAGTAACCGCAACTTCTTTGACAACTGAGACCTGGCTGGAGCAGAGAAGCTCCGAGGCCCATCAAGTCAGCAGAAGATGTGCCTGAGGTCCAGTGGGAACTGTGACGTTCCGGGACCTAGAAGACACTGAAACACCATCACCGGAGGCATCTTGTCCGAGTCCGTACCTGCGGTCAGGTCCTATATCCTATGAGATGTATAATGTGCTATGCAATGCTTAGATATTTGTGTGATTTCTGTGATTAAAGCAGCAGTCAAAATCATTCTGGCGTTGGCTCTTATCAATACCTTGCTGCCCTAGAGAGGCGTCTCTGTTAATGTCCTCCAGCATAATTAAGCTCTCATGACAAACTGGCGTAGTCGGCAGTATGTTACTTTTGGCCAATATATTAATATAGCCCATCCCCCATTATTAAAGAAAGAGGGGGAAAAGGGCAATCCAATATTGTTTCAGCGAATTCTGGGAGCCTAACTTCAAGTCACAACTGACGCCCGTGCCTTACCCCAGATCTCTGCAAGGAAAAAAAAAATTCATATGAGACTGGAGGAAGAGGTAATTGGGACGTGGTAGGCTGGAAGTGACTAACACCTGACTTCGAGCTGGTATGGATGCCCGAACCCAACTCCGGACTTCTGGTCTGGAGGAAGAGGTCTTTTGGGATGCTGGAGGCCGAAGGTATAGGTGCAGGTCCAGGCCCAGAAAGACTAACACCTGACTTTGAACCGGTACAGATGCCCAAACCCAACTCCAGGTTGGTCGAGACAGACCAAAAACACCAAAAGAAATGATAAATAAATTATAAACACTTAAGGTAAGACAGAAGTACAGCACCTAATAGGATTGTTTGGCTATTGGAGACAGCATATCCCATATTTACAAATAATTTTACAGCCATTGTATAAAATAACAAGGAAAGCACAGGGCTTTATATGGACCAAAGAATAGGAAGATGCAGTAAAGTTAATATTAGAATATATTAAACAATACCAGGCTCTGACATATATACAGGGAAATGATGAATTTATTATACTATATATGCTTGGATATGGCAATTGGAACATCTTTGCAAAAAATAAAAATGTGCTAAGGCCAATTGGATTTTACACCTAAAAATTCCCATGGTCAGAAAACAAATATTAGCTGTTTGAAAAAACAATATGGGCCTTATGTGAGGCCATAAGAACAGTGCAATCTGATTGTCACAACTCGGTGACAATCTGAACACCGATACCCTTACTAGATTGGGTATAGGCATGGAGAGGCGTGGGCTGGTCTACCCACGGAAGGAAAGGTACTGCAATGGAAATGGTACCTGTCGGAATTCTTTCCGGTTGTACCTCTGTATGCATAGGGGACAGTGTCAAAGATGTTGGAGTCGATACTGCAGACCGACAGCCCCATGACTCCAGAAGGCATGACCTTCCCAAACATCTCCCTTCCCCAGAAACAGATGCCAATGGGGCAATGGGGTACAGAGGAATACTCCCCCACTCTGGTTAATGCCTGGTTCACGGATGGTTCATCAACCACCATGAACAATAATATGCACTGGACAGCATCAGCCTACAGACCAGGGGATGGCATGGTGATATCCGAACAAGGCACAAAAAAGTCAGCTCAACATGCAAAAGTCATAGCAGCATTATTAGCTGCCAGACAATCTCTTAAAGAAGATCAAAAATACCTATATATATTTATAGATATAGCTAATGAAATAGCTGTTTGGTCAGGAAAATAAAAGTTAGCTGGATGAAAGTTAGGAGATAAAGATATTTGGTCCAAAGAAGCATAGATAGAATTAGATGAGATAGCCAAGCATTCTAAAGTATTACAGGTAATTAAGCTAAAACCAGCATGGGAATTAAGAGAGAACAGAGATGGAAAGATTAAATTGAAACGAAATTTAAAAAATACAAGAGCCAGACATACAGGTATTCCTATAAGTAGAGAAGAAATTTTATATTTACACAAGAGCATAGGACACATAGGACAACATGCCATGGGGCAATGGTTTAGACAGAGGCATCTTAAGGCAAATAGAACAGATATTAAATGGGCATTACAGCAATGTAAGGATTGTCCCGCATCACAAATGAGATGTAGACATAATTATAGAGGAATTGTAGGACATAAACTACATTTAAATAAGATAGTACAGATTGACTATATTGGACCCTTGTCATATTTTAAAAATAAATATGCATGTACAATGGTGGATATATGTACAGGATTGGGACTAGCAAGAGCATCACCACATCCAGATCAACAAGGTACAATTTAAACAATATTAACATGGTGCACCATACTAGGAACACAGGAAGTAATACAATCAGATTAAGGAACACATTTTACAGGTAAAGACATTCAAAGAATAGCTAAACAACTTAGCATACAATTGGATTTCCACAAGGCATATACTCCAACAGCTGCAGGAGCCACAGAAAGATTTAATGGCCTGTTAAAAGTTCACCAAAATCTCCCCCACAACCTTCCTTTTATGAGGGAATTGCTTCATTTGGGACCATTAGGCCCACCAATGAATCCAAAGAGCTACGCTGGTGTCCTGCTCCAGGACAAGGCCTTACCCTTGAGAGCGTTTCCGGCATAGGTTTATGCCTCTTGGGACCTAGGATGATTCCCCCTGCTTCTCTTAGTAACATTTGCAATTCCACCGTAATTGTTAATGCTTTCTTTTGGTTTTTTGCTGCTCCCAATGATTCATTTTTTGCTTGTTCTTCTGGCTTGACTACATATGTTTATACCCCTACGTTTCTAGCTCATCGAGATTTTTTGTGTGTTAGTTAAGGTTCTCCCTCACCTCACTGTTCATTCATCTGGGGAATTTCTTATTTTTTGGGAGCAAAAAGATTCATCTATGCATAGACCCAAAAGAGAGCCCGTGACTGCTATAACACTCATTGTTCTTTTGGGCCTTGGAGCTGCAGGTGCGGGGACCGGCATTGCCTCTCCCTAGTCACCTCTGGACAGCGCTTCAATGAGCTAGCCAGAGTCATTGAAAGGAAGGCATCAAAGACCTAACGGACTCCCTAGCTTCCCTTTCAGAAGTGGTTTTGCAAAATAGAAGAGGCCTAGTCCTCATCTTTCTCAAGGAAGGAGGTCTTTGTGCAGCATTACAAGAATGCTGTTTCTTCTATACGGACAAGATAGGACTAGTTAGAGACAGCATTAGATGGGTAGAAGAAAATCTTAAAAAGCGACAGTTAGGGAGACAAAAAAGTGAGACATGGTATCAAAATTGGTTTTCTACTTCCTCCATTTTTACGACTCTCCTTCCCTCCATTCTCGGCCCCTTTGCTGGCCTTTTACTTCTCCTCTCGTTTGGACACTGGACATTTAAAAGATTAACTGATTTTGTTAGGTCGAATCAGCCACTAGGCAGACGGTGTCAGTCCACTACCATCAGCTTGCTACCACCGAGGTTGACCAAGAGCCTTATGAGGAGCCCTGGGCTCGCCCTCATCTGCCCTTGATTTCTCTCAGCTGGCTCAGAGTTTCCCTCAGAGATGGCTCCAAAAATGGCTGCAGAGACTCTAATGAACACAGGAGCTTCCCCCTTTATGGATTGAGAGAGGGGGAGATGTTGGGAACAAATATGGCTTAGAGTAAAAGACTCCCCTCACTGAGAATTGCTGAACCCCAAAGACAACAGCCATGCAGTTGGAACCGGACATTCCAGATATAAGGAAACTCCCAGGTGGAACGACATTCCAAGAAATTCCAAGAAAGCTGCCCAGGCGGAACCACTCCTCTCAGAGGAATTTTACCTTCCCCCTCCCTGCCCCTTCCTTTCTCCACTTTTAAAACTGGTACTTTTCATCCCATTAAACGAGACCTTGACAAGGAAACTGCTTGGTCTCCTCCTTTCCCGCCTGTTTTCCTTTCAGGCTTCCTCCCCTCTGACCCCACGAATAACTAGGTCCCGTGGGTCGGGGCAAGGATCTGCATTTCTACTTTAATATATAGATCTTAATCCAGTAACTGAACCTTGACAATACACACACAATATCCAGTCTGACCAAGTTGGCCTATAACTGAAGACTTTCTTTCTGGCATCTCAGTGGGTTGCCATTCAAGCCTCTGTGGATTTTTCTCATTTGAAAACACCTCTTTTGGTGTTAAGTGTAAGTACCAAATTGGATTGCTCTGAAGGCTCTCGTTTTGATTCAGTGATTCCCCCAATCTCTGTTCTATACAATTTAATTTAGCACCGATTTTCTCAGGCTCTTCTTTCTCCAAGTCTGTCTTATCCTGATATTTCCCAAAGATGATATGATGGGACCTACCTTGAGAACACCCAAGAAAACTTGGAACTTTCCACTAATTGCCAAGTGCACAATACACCCTCTCCCCTCTGCACCCCCACTCACCACCCTGGAACTCAAACCTTATAGACAGTTGCTGGACAACCCCCACAAGGACACAGATGCAGACAGTCCTTGGAACCTCCCCACAGACAGATGCTGGAAAATCCCCAAGGACACAAGTTGGGGCAGGCAATCCTTGGAAAAACTGCAACTCGGGCGGATTGACCCAAACCACTCTGGCCACCCACCCTACTGGACTGTTCCAAGCCCATAGCTAGACCACAAATATCCACCAATGAAAAACTGCGCTGTTGCTATTTTCAAAGTTTGCCTATGCCTAAATGTTTAAAAAACCAAAGCCTTTGTTCCTCGCGATCACCTCTCCTCATGGTTCAGGATGACCCCAATGTTTTGTCTCCGATAAACCTCTTGCTATTTGCATTGATCTCGGTCTCTGTGCCTGACTCAAGGGCCTTCGTGGTAGGATTCCCCCAAGTCTTACAGATATATAAAATTGAAATTGTCAATGAAGAAATTATTTTTATGCTAAGAGAAACAAACTTAAATGGTACCAGAAGCACTGTGTCATTGTGTCTTTCTCCATTTTCAACATAGAAAATTATTTTTTTTTTAATCTCAAAACTTTCCCCTAAGGATTTTACTTTCTTAGACCCAGCTTCCCTTCTAGACCCTACCAGTTCAGTTGCTAGAGGCTTCTCTGCCTGTCTCTGGCTCCTGCTTCCAGGAAGAGGTATTTTTTCTGCCTCACTCACTGAATCCTGACCCTTTCCTGACTCTGGGAAGTTAAGGGTCCACAAATGTTTGCTCCTCAGACCAGAAAGAACCCCTTCTCAAAGAGATTTTTCTTTCTGCCTTGGCTATCAAAGTCCGGCTTTTAGAAGTTTCCTTGTTAGGGGAGTGCAGCCTTACCAGGCCACAGAGGAAGACAACGCAGCCATTACTGATGAGACCTGATAGAATAAGATCAGATGGAAAGGGAGGAGGACCTCCCCTATCAGTAGACTGGGAAAGGGGCATGGGAGGGAGGACAGGATTGGGAGGGGAGGAGGGGAGGGGATACAGCAGGGCTACAAAGTGAATAAACTAAAATTAATAAAATAACTAAAAAGAGCTACTTTTTTCTCTACCTAAAGAAACTACCTCTCTGGGGTTTGCATGTAACAACTTTTTTTTTCTGCAGCCTGCTGGAGGCCTTGCTGATCTGGGGGTAGGGGGTGGGTTCTTTCTAAACAGTAATCTGTGAATTACTAGTTTAGGAACTGCCCTTGATTTGTTTTTAAGGAACAGAACTAAAAAACCGCTCTATAGTTTTACTTTCTATGTAAAATTCTTCCTAGATTACTGTAAATTCTGCCCCACATTGGGTGCCATTTGTTGTGGATAATTAATATTTATTATTGATTTGTATTTTAGTTAAACAGTTGTTATTCCTAAACCAGCTGTATACCCAAATCACTACACAGAGAATAGGATTTATTTAATTAACTTACAGCACAATGCTGGGCAATAGTTACTGCATCCTAAACCTCCAAGCCCACATAGTTTCCTCCCATTCAGATTTCCCACATTATAGTTGATTTTAGTCATAGCTTACATCCAGTTCATCTCCCCTCATGATTCCAAATCCTGTCCTGCCAATCTGTTATCTCCAACAACTCCCACTCATTTCCTTCTCCTCCCCTCCAGATGAGGATGTCCCACCCTATTCTTTACATTGCTCAGCATTGGTTGGTTGTTTTCCTGAAATTACAGAGCACAAATGGTGGCATGTTTAAACAAGCTTATAGCAGGTGTTGCATAAAATAAGGGTCACAGTGCAATGTCTAGATTGAAACAAGATAGTGGGGTAGAGAATTCACCCTTTGAATGAACAAGGGTAATTTGTATACATTGCACAAGAACATTATACCAACAATATGTCTAGCACTGGCCTACCTGAATGGCTTAATGAACTACTTAAAAACAACATTATCTATCTAGATAAATAGCTTTCTATCTACCTAATGAGTTTTGTTTTAATCAAACAGGTTTATCATCTGTTTTCTAAGATGGTAGCTTGGAAAACCACTGGTCAAGAAGCAACTTTGATTTTATCTGTTATCTAGCAGATCTACTACATTATCAAGCTTTTACAGGAGTATAATTTCATTCAGTGTAAACCTATGCACTCTTGATCTCATATTAGATATGATCAATCACTTGTCATTTCCTTAGATTAAAAACAGGTTGACGACAATCAGACATTAGTTACTCTCTGTTTTTATCTCTACTGTACTAATTTAAATCGCAAAGTCCATAAAATCGTTGGCCTCACTGATTTTACACCATAAATCATTTCATTATGGAGGAGAGTATAAACATAATGACTATAAGAAAAGCACCAGTGTCTCATATCAAACTTATCTTTTAGTTTCCTTTGGGTCACATGGAAGACTAGGTTCTGGATTATTTCAATATTATTGCTACTGCTTATCAGTTATATGATCAAAGACATATTTAGTTTTCTGGGTTTTGTTTGTTTGTTTTTTGGTAAGGTGAAGACACTTCAAGGCATTTTCCTTACAGGAATGTTTCATTAATATGATGAAACGTGTGAACTTTCTACGTTTTATTAAGTTTTTACTCTTTTATTATAAGTTATGACAATGTGAGTTCCTTAAAAACAGTATACCTCCTCATCTCATGAGAAATACTTTGTGTACATCAGAAATTGTGAAAGTTTTAACCTTGTCTTCTTCTTTAGAATGTAATTAATCCTACACAAGAAAACAATATCAGATGCTTGACTAGTGACAAATCTGTTTCTTAGCTGTGTGGATTCTACTAGCAGAATCCATTGCATAAAGCTCTTGAACTAGATGTTCATTTAATTGAATAGAAGTACTTTCAACTTCTAGAGTCTGTCAACACAGTGTGTTCCCATGATGGCTCTTTCAGCATGGCTGCTTATCTGAGGATGATCTATTTCTGCAGTCTAGCAATGGAGATATCTAATGCGATGATTACTATCTTTCTGAGGGGTTTTTGTGTTATCTTTTGTTCTAAGCCTTTGTATTTAGAACTACATCCTTCCTATGCTGCTGAAAATAGAGACTTGCTACTTGCTCTCACTTATTCTAATTCGAAATTCTAAAGTATAATGGAGGAATGTGAATTTTTATAAACCATTTATTTAGAGACCAAATGTAAGCTATTCAAATAACTGATTTGAAGAAATAATGTCTTTGTTAGTCTGCTTGACCATTATTATTATCAGCAAGAATATATGGTTAGCATGCATCATTAAGTATCTATGCAATAATAAATTCAATGTGGTCAAAAGTTACAGAAATATATGATGTAATGGTATTCGGCATTCATGAAAATCTACAACAACTCAGTAAAAGCTCATTATGTGGCCTATATAAAAAGATCAAAGGAAATGCCACTCTATAACTAAATGTGAACAGAAGAAATATTGAAAAAAAAGGAGAAGGATCCAAGATGGCTGCCCCAGGAGGACACTGTGTCTGAGGAGCAGGACAGTAGTGTAGGCACAGTGACCAGGAGACTGAGATATTACACATAAAACACCAGCCTTTGAGACTGCCAGGTGAGCGGAATTCCTACAGTGGGGAAATCAAGTGGAAAAGTCCAAGGGACACCCAGCTATTCCCAGGAAAAACTCTGGAGGGAGACAGCCGGGCTGGGCACCTAAGCCGCAATCTTGGGCTGGGGCACAGGGTACCCCGGATGGACTGAGTTTCACCCAGATACCGCGGGCTGCACTGCACGGGTGCACAACAGTCTGTGCCAGCGGCTGCCACTTTGGGCTGGGGCACATGGTACCCCGGATGGTCTGAG
>JAQQSO010002046.1:0-14734 GCA_028658305.1 Pachyuromys duprasi
CATTTAACAAAAGTGTTCTCTCCTCAAAGAACAACTTGGGAGTTTGTGCAAGGAATAATATGAAATGATACAGAAAAGAGAGGGGATGTTCTTCAATACAGAGAAAATAAGCATAACCAAACTGGAAATTTTACTGACAAAGTATTGCCATAGGTGAGGAAAACAGCTTGAAGAAGCCAAAAGTAAAACATAAAGTAAATGTAAGAGGAAAATTCATTTGGGGAGTGAATTAGAACTTGAAGTATGAGAGCAGAATAAGGAGAAAAAAAATACGTTGTTTCTGGAACTATGACAACTACCTGTATCCTGGAGCAGAGCTCCTGGGAAATGATGCAGAATCATATAGATATCCTCCGTAAGGATGGAGTTCATAACAACTAGCAACTTTTTTATGGTTTATATTTTATGTATATAAGTGTTTACCTGCACATTTGCATGTATAGCACATGTGTGCACTCTCAAAAGATGCCAGAGGAGGACATCAGAACTTCTGGAATTGTGGTGACAATTGGTTGTTAGCGACTATGTGGGCGCTCGAAACTCACCCCAGGTCCTTTGCAAGAATATCAAGTGCTCTTTTCCACTGAGCCATCTAGTGAGCCTTAGAAATTCTATTTTGACATACTGATTCTAAATTTGGCATCACATGGGAAATCAGAGATGAGCTTTTAAAGCCACACTGGGTGAATTGTATGATTTCAGAAATGACAGGCATCTCTGCTTTTGCAGAGAACCCAGGATTCATCCCCAGCCTCCACACAGCTGCTCTCTAAGGAGGAGATGCCTGAATGAGGAGGAAGTTATGGGAGAAGATGGAGTCGGGAAGGAGAGGTTGGGGGCTTTAATCAAATTGTAAAGTGAATAAATAAATTTTTAAGAAAAAATATTTGCACATTAAAAAATTAAAAATAGGGTTACCTTTTAACTCAGCAATGATGATTCTGAATATATAACCCCCCAAAGGAAAAATATTTAAATGCTCCCTTCTATGCATATGCTCATATCAGTAAAATTCATGGCAAACGTGAAACTAACTTCATATTTGTCAGTATATATGGAATATTGTTGCTCTTGGACACAGGAGGTAGTGATGTTTGCTTCAATTACTGTTGTGCTAAATAAAAGATGCCTGCCACGGAGACCACATAGTCTATGATCCTGTTGATGTGAAATGCCAAGAATATGCAAATATACAGAAAGTGAACTGGTGGTACTTAGGTCTAGCCTGATTAGATCTAGGTGAAGGAGGATGGTTAAAAGACTCAGCATGACTAGAACAAAGCCCTCGTTGGTAACGGACCACATAATCCTTCAGTCAATGCAGATTTCCAAGTGATCAAAGTGCTGAGAATCAGTTACTGCTGAGTGCTGAGCCCTAAATGGAGCAACTGTATCAACACCCCACCCCTTAAGGCTCAGGGAACATCCTGAAAGAGTGTGTGGAATGAAAAAGCCAGAAATGGGGCATGTCAAATGCCTAATCCCTGACATGGTATAGTCCAGTCAATATTGTTTAGCATCCTAGCAGGCAATGACTGGACTTACTGCGTCACCAAAACAAAGAAAATGACATAAAATTAGGAAGAAAGTGTGTTGGGGTGTCTAAGGGAAGTGGGAAGGAAGTTAGGGGTGGGTCTAATCAAGATATGTCGGGCCCAAATTCTACAGTCAAAAAAAAAAAAATGGCTCTGTGTAAGTCTGAGAACTCTCCATGGTTGCAAAAGTGCTGGGCAGAAAGCAGTGAATAACAGGTAATTGCTGACTGTTACTTTGGACTGAACCTCATGTTAGATGTAAAAGAAAAAAATTTAAAAAGTCAGCATTTCCTCACAGCCTGTAAGAAATCCAGTGCTCGTTGGGTAACTGTTGTGGTTTCAAACTTTTATATCCCAGGATCCTTTTAAATTTAAATTTCTCTGTAGATTTAGATTAGGTCCAGGGCAGAGGAAAGATAGGAACAAGACTTAGCAGGTGCCCCAGAATTGTGCAGATGGCAAATGACTTGGAGGCAGATAGAAAGTGAACTTTGCATGAGACATGTTCTCCAGTTCTGTATTTACAACATAAGCTGTGGGGGGAGGTGAGTGTGTGGGTGTGAGTGTACACATAAGTGCTGGTACAATTGCCCATGCGTTGTCATGTGGAGACCAGAGGTCTGTCATCTTCCCCTATAATTCTCTACAGCACTTTTTTTAAGGCAGAGTCTCTCACTGAACGAAGAAGGTTCTTGGTTGGAATAAGCTAGTAAGTAAGCCCCTAGCATACACCTGTTCCTATGCATGGCTCTGAAATCACACATGCATGCTGCTCTGCTTTCTTTTATGCCTTCTTTTGGGCATCCAATTTCAGTCCCTTTTAACATTGATGGAGACATATCTCTAGGCATGGGACACTTAAAAGATTTGATGTTTGGGTTTTTTAAAGATTTATTTTAGTATTTTATGTATGCATGCATGTATGTATTATGTATGTATGCATGTGTGTGTGAGTGCATGTACATGTGTGTAGTTTATTCAGAGGACAGAGGAAGGAGTTGGTACTTGTAAAGCTGGCAATACAGCTGGTTGTGAGCTGCAGGATATATAGACAACCAACCTCCCATCTTCCTTCAGAGCTTTTGGCCACTAAGACTTCTCTCCAGCCCCTGGTTGGTTTGGTTGAGGGGTTGTTTGTTTTTCTTTAGAAATAATGCTGTAGAAATCCCTTTAATTCTTTAATTCTTTATACAGTGATAAAGGGGGAAAAAGAATTCTCTTTCCTTTCTAGGACCTTTATTCTATCTTACACATTTATATTTTATGCCAATGTGGAGTCCTCCAGCACACTCTTAAACTAGAGAACTCAGCACAACAGGAAGAAAGGGATCCAGCCTCCACTTCCTGAAGTACAATTGCTAAAAAGGCCTTCAGTGAACTTCACCAAATGACCAAAGGCTAAATGAGGGCCAGTGAGAGGCCTCAGCAAGTAAAGGTGATTGCTGCCAAGCCCAGCAACCTGAGTTTGATACCCAGCACCCACAGGGTGGAAGGAGAGAACCAACAGGCTTCCTCAGACAGAACAGTTAGATAGCCAGGGTTTAACAGAGAAGCCATGCATGGAGAGGGCATAGACCCCTGTTCAAAGGAAGCTCATTGGCTGCTCACTCTCCAAGTGGGTTCCCTACTAAAGCTATAGGGACTGTCTCTGACATAAACACAGTAGCCAGCTCTTTGATCAGTTTCCCATGGGGGGGTGCAGCATTGCCAGGCAAGAGAGGAAGATGATACATCCAGCCTTGGTGCGACTTGATAGCCTAGGGTCAGATAGAAGGGGAGGAGGTCCTCCCCTATGAGGGGACTAGGGAAAGGGAATAGGAAGAGAAGAGGGAAAGCAGGTGAGACTGGGAGGAGATGAGGGTGGGGGCTGCAGTGGAGATACAAAGTGAATAATGTAATAAATATATATTAAATTAATTTTAAAAGAGTCAGGGACATTGAAGTAAGTAGGGAGATGCAAATCAAAATGACCCTGAGATTTCACCTTACTCCTGTCAGAATGGCTAAGATCAAAAACTCAAGTGACAACCCATGCTTGAGAGGTTGTGGAGAAAGAGGAACCCTCCTCCATTGCTGGTGGGAATGTAAACTTGTTCAGCCACTTTGGAAATCAATTTGGTGCTTTCTTAGACAATTAGGAATAATGCTTCCTCAAGATCCAGCTATACCATTCCTAGCCATATATCCAAAAGATGTTCAAGTATACAACAAGGACATTTGCTCAACTATGTTTGTAGCTGCTTTATTGGTAATAGCCAGAACCTGGAAACAACCCAGATGTCCCTCACTTGAGGAATGGATACAGAAATTATGGTACTTTTACACAATTGAATACTACTCCGCAATTAATAACGAAATCATGAAATTTGCAGGCAAATGGTTGGACCTGGAAACAATCATCCTTAGTGAGGGATCCCAAAAGCAGAAAGACACACATGGTATATACTCACTTATATAGACCTATAAGATAGGATAAACACACTGAAATCTATACACCTAAATAAGATAAACAAGAAAGAGAACCTGGGGTAAGAGGATTAATATTCACTTAGAAAGACAAATGGGATGGACATTGGATATAGGAGAAAACAAGTGCTGGACAAGAGCCTACCACAGAGGGCCTTGGAAAGACTCTGCCTAGCAGTGTATCAAAGCAAATATTAAGTCACATAACCAACCCTTTGGCAGAATGCAGGGAATCATAGGAAAAAGAAGGGGGAGTTAGTATGACCTGGAGAGGACAGGAGTTTCACAAGGACCAAATATATCAGGGCACAGGCGTCTTTTATGAGACTGTTTCTCCAGCCAAGGACTATGTATGGATATAACCTAGAACCCTTGCTTGAATGTAGTAAATGGTAGCTCAGTATCGAAGTGGGTACCCTAGTAAGGGGAACAGGGACTATTTCAGACATGAATTCAATGGCTGGCTCTTTGCCCCCTTCGCCCCCTGAGGAAGGAGCAGCCTTGCTAGGCCACTGAAGAGGACATTGCAACCAGTCCTGAAGAGACCTGATAAGCTAGAGTTAGATGGAAGGGGAGGAGGTCCTCCCCTATTAATGGACTTGGAAAGGGGCAAGGAGGAGATGAGGGAGGGAGGGGGAGAATAGGGAGGGAATGTGGTAGGAGGCTACGGCTGGTATACAAAGTACATAACCTGTGATTAATATAAAAATGCTAAAAAATTGACATAAAGCCTTAGATTTGATATCAAACCTCAAAAGCCAATCCACATAGACATGATAGATAAACAGTGGACTCCAGAGACAGGAAATGTAAATTACTCTAGATGACAAGTGTCCATCTACAACTAGATTACAGCACTATTAAATTTAGACTTACTCAAGCCATTCTTATTAGCAATATTCATACAGAACCCTACTTGTACATTATTATGGAAGCCTCTGTGATTCTATATTTCAGTTTTTAATTGAATAAGTAAAATATAAAGGTTTACTCAGCAATTAAGCATATTTGCTGCTCTTCTGTAGGACTCAGATTGTGTTCCCAGCACCCCTGTCAGGAAACTCACAACTGTCTCAACACCAGCTCCAGGGGGTGTCATACTCTGCTGGCCTCCACAAGAACCTACACACATGGCATTCACTCATATATACACACATATATAACTGTAGGCATAAGGTTATTGTGTAATTCAAATGTTGATTTCTACACACACACACACACAGACACACACATCTGGTTGCCATCCTTGGTCTGAGAATCTCCTGAGTTGATGTTCTGTAAACACTGCTCTCCAGTGGTCCCTTGATATGTCAAGAAAGCAGCCTATGGCTGAGCATGGGAGAGAAGAGGGTGGGACTTCTAACCAGCCAGGAGAGGAGGAGTTAGAGAAGGAAGTAGGGGCTGCAGCTATGGTAAAGGTTGAAGAAACATGAAAAGGAGCTGGATCAGAAAAAGCTATAAAATGCAAGTACCTCTGGGATGTATGCTGGGAGAAAACCAAATTAGTTTAGAGAGTTAGGAATAGATTAATAACTGCTCAACTATTTTGTCATGAAGTTTATTATTAAACAAATATAAAAGAGTCTCAGTTTTTGTGTGGTATCTATATTAAGAGAGAAACTAAGATAAAGGAACACAGTTATATAAAAATAACATTGACATATACCCATAAAGAAAATAACAAAAATGAACATTTTATTTTTTTTTTTAATTTAAAAAAGTTACCTACCTGCCGGTTTCTGAAGGTAGAATAGTATTCCTTCACTAGCACATTCCGGATCATTTCTGTGTCTGTGATGGCAAATATAGGGATTTGACCATCAAACAGCCTGTGTAAGAAAAACAGCTGATTTACCCAAACCAGGCTCTGAAATGAGATCCACACCCAGACTTTGATTCTAATATAGCATGACCCTCACTCTGGTCATACAATACATTGTCACAGGTGTTCCAAGGTCAACTCAGAGGTTCTGACCACAGATACAATGAAGTCTTTGTAAAATGATAGGTAAATTCATTCAAGATACAGTGAGTCACTTAAAGACAAAACAGGTCTGAAAGAATATAACTAGAAATAATAGGTGGAAGTTTTTTTAGTCTAGGTGTGCATGTGTGACAGTTGCCTATACCATTTTCTGTGATTTTTGCATATATAAAGTACTGCAAGGTTTCTCAAAAAAAAATCAGGAATAGCTCTACCTCAAGACTCAGCTGTACCACTCCTAGGCATAAACTCAAAGGATGATCAAGTATACAACAAGGACATTTGCTCAACCATGTTCATAGCAGTTTTATTTGTAATAGCCAGAATCTAGAAATAACCCAGATATCTCGCAACTGTGGAATAGATAAAGAAACTCTGATACATTTACACAAAAGAATACTGCTCAGCTATTAGCAACAAGGACACTCCCCCATCAGTGGAATTCGAGTGGGGCAGGGAGGAGATGAGGGAGGGATGGGAAGAGTGGGAGGGAATGAAGGAGGGGGCTACGACTGGGATACAAAGTACCTAACCAGTGATTAATATAAAAATAAATAAATTACATTTTTAAAAAAGGGCATTGTGAAATTTGCAGGAAAATGGGTGGAACTAGAAAAGGTCATCCTGAGTGAATAACTGAGAAGCAGAGAGACATTCATGCTGTGTACTCACTTATATGTGGATATTAGTCATATACTACAGGATAACTATACTAAAATTCACATACCGAAAGGAGATAAGTAAGAAGGAAGACCAAATGAAGGTGCTTAAATCATACTCAGAAGAGGAAATAGAATAGATAGCAGAAGAAGATGGTTGAAAAATGGGAACAAAGTATGAGAGGGAGCATGAAGAGAAATGAGGGTGGAGATCAGACCTTGGGAGAGCAGAGGCAGGAGTTCAGAGAGAAGACAAACTGTAAGCGGGGACATCTCTGTGACTAGCTGGAGACAAATGATAAGGTAGGCTTCTGGGAAGATATAGCAGTCACTCTAGCTGAGACTCCTAGTAACAGGGGTCATGGACACTGAAGAGGACACCCTCTAACTAGATAGAACTCCTCTTCGTAAAGGGAGGGCAACTCCAACCAACCCACAAAAAAGGTTGACCCAAAATTTACCTACAAGATGTGCAAAGATAAAGACTGAGCTGAGATTGAGGGAATCTACAACCAATGCCTGACACAACCTGAATTCTACCCCAGAGAGAGAAAGTCAACCCCTAACACTATTAATGATACTCTGCTGTGCTCACAGATAGGCACCAAGCGTAGCTGTCCTCTGAGAGTCTCTACCCAGTAGCAGATAGAAACAGATGCTGAGACTCACAGCCAGACATTGAGTAAAGCATTGGGAGTCTTGTGGAAAACTGGGTGGGGGAGGATAGAAGTATCTGGAGGGGACAGGAGCTCCACGAGAAGACCAACAAAGCCAATGAACCAGGGCCCAGAGTGTCTTGTGGAGACTGAAGTGCCAACCAAGGGTCCTGCATGGACTGGACATAGGCACCCTACTCAAATGTACCCAAGGCATCATGTGTGTTTCCTAGTAAGAGGAGCAAAGGTTGTCTTTGAGATGAACTGTGTTGCCTACTCATTGATCACTTCTGTTTGGTGGATTTGCCTTAACAGGCCACAGGGAAAGAGGATGCACTCAGTTCTTATGAAACTTGATATGCTAGGGTAGGTTGTTAGGGGGCACTCCTTTACTGAAGAATAGGGGAGGGGAATGGGGGGAAAATAAGGTAGACTGAGACCAGGAGGAGGGAAAGGAGAGGCTACAATTGGAGTGTAAAAAGAAGAAATTAATTCATTAAAAATAAATAAAAGAATTTAATGAAGCACCTACATCAGCTCCTCCAAAGCTCAGATGTTCGGAAGCCAGGGCAGACAGAACATGCGAGCCCGGAAGTAGAGCGGAGAGTAGCTAAATGCTGAATTCTGCACTCTTGATCTCCCTGCAGCTGGGATTACTCCCCAGTGTCAGCATTCCAGCAGGAAGTTTGAGGTCCCGACCCTGCCTGAGGATTCACACATAGCTAATTCCTGGAGAGGGAAACCAAAATGGCCTAATACTAAAAGTGCCCGATGACATCAAATCAATCCTTCGGACTTACATCATAGAATGGAGGAACTGACTGCCACAAGTTGCTGTCTGACCTTACATGTGTGCCACAGAACACATGCTTCTCTCTGAAAAATAGATCAATATAATAAAAAATTCAAGAAGAAAATATTTGCTGGGAGAGCAAGATATCTTCAGCGATGAAGCACTGGTGAATTGCACATGGTCCTCGTAAATAACCTCTAACTCACTCATGATTCTATAAGTCCAATTAAATTCACTGGTACACACACAGACACACAAAACTAGTTTTTAAAGTAAGCCAAATGTTTGATATAAAAACGGTATTAGGACCAGGCATGGTGTCACATGTCTCTCATTCCAGTACTTGGAACACAGAATCAGGCAGATCTCCAAGTTCAAGGCCAGGCTTGTCTACATAATGAGTTCCAGGATAACCAGGGCTACATAAAGAGACCCTTGTGATTAATTTAAGGGTATGGTCTAATAATGTTTTTTATCACCCCTATAATTATTACTGCGGTATACCTAACCCACTATCACAATCAATAAAAGACACAGACAACTGATAGATTTTAGAGTAGCCTTATATCATCTGGGGCAAAGCAGATAGTAACCTTCTAAATTACCTTTACTTTCAAGCCTCATCCCAGGCATTTTGTCTTTGCATGATGATGAATATTTCCTTCTATAAATCCTTATATGTCAATTAAAGTTGTTGAAGTGATTTCTGAATGAATTACATATCATTATTAAAAGCAGAAAATTTTGTGTTCTTTGTGAAATATAATTGTGTGCATAGTGTATTTTTTTTCTCTCTTTTATAGGAAAGGGGGGTTTACTAGAAGGATTTACAGTCTGTGAGTCAATTAATCCAAGAGTGGATGGCTACAAATGGAAAATCCAGGAATCTAGTAGTGGCTTAGTCCATTGGGCTGGTTGACTCAACTCATCTTCTTAGACACTGAAATCCTCAAGTAGAAGGCTCTATAGCCAATGAAGAAATAGATTTTCTACAAAAGCAAAAGGGAACAGGCAAAGAGTATAACATTCCTTCTTCCAAGTCCTTGTATAGGCTTCCAGTAGAAGATGAGGCAATGATGAGTGGTTGGTTTTGCAGGCATGAAGATATGGATAAAAGGGGTGATGTTTTTTTGTTTTGTTTGTTTTCTTTTGTTTGTTTGTTTTTTGTTTTTGTCTTTGTTTTGACTTGTAGATCCAGACGAGAAGTAGAGCAGACCACTTCAAATAAGGGAGATTACTTCACAATTGTGTCTTTCATTTTAGTGTTTTGCTTAATGCCTTATGTTGTCAAGTTAACAACCAAGATTCATGATCATACCTCTTTTCAGCTTGAAGGATAACCGTATCTCCTCATTATATTAACTTCCTAATGAGAAGAATAACCAGGTCACAGTAATGCCTAAAAATAATTTAATGACATATCATACAATTGCAAACAATTTATATATTTATCCTGGTCATAATTGAAGCTAGCATTATATAACTATCTCTCATACAACTATAAATTCATTATAAATTAAGATTTGGTGGTACTGTCCCTTGAGGGACATTTGTTACAGAATTTCAAAATTAAACATGATAATCATTGATATTCCCTTTATTAATGTTACATTACATGATAAAGAAATGAGAAAAGAAAATACAAATATCTGTATAAATATATTCTTTTTTGTTTCAACAACTGTAATTTAATTGCTTAGTTATACAAGTATAGAGTGAGAAGCGATTAATTAATGAATCTTGGAAATAAAAATTATGTATATCCATCACCCTGATGCCTAGGCCAAAATATATCTAAAAACAAATTTCCTTGATTTCTATTACTCATAAAAATATGGAAAAATATGGCAAGTATTTGTCTTTGGAGACAACTTCTGTTAGAAAATAATTGTTTAATGAAAACAAGACTGTGGTTCCTGTGAGTATACTGATGCAGAGGCAGGAAAAGTATTCAAAACTTGACAACACACTGCCAAAACAACTGAATACATGCCTCAGTGATACTTCTTGTAAGCAATAGCTAGATTTTTTTACACATCTCAATTTTATCGTATGATTTTTTTCTTATATTCAATACAAATATATATCAGTGAGTTGTGAGCCTGCATTGTAGTTAAGAACCCTTTCTGTTTTTTGCTTGCAAAATGTAGCCCTTTGACTTGATGATTCCTCTGCTTGTCACAATGACCAAGCAGCCACAGTGTCACCCAGTCCTGGGCTTCAATGTCTGGGATGCTTTCTTGAAGAGTTTCTTGAAACTTGCCTCAGAAAGTAGTTCTTTTGGGTCATTATGAGTCAGTAGTTGTATGTCAAATTCTTTTAGCAAATGCAGTCAGAGCTAGTGGCTTCACACAGCAGGAGGCAAGATTAAATTGATTACTATTTGGTTTTATCTGTGCCCCTGCTCCAGCTGCTCCAGCTGTGTCTTGTCTAGATCAGAGATTCCTATAACAAACAACTATTTTCTTGCTCTGAACTAAGTTTTCTAATTCCTTCCAGTAAGGCTGCAAATGCTGCAAGGAAAAATTAACTCCAAAATTAACTTCAATCGGAGACAAAGCAATGATCACAGAGTCCAGTGGTGCAACTCCGAGGACTGAACACACCATGACAACTGCACTTGTAGCTGATGATGAAGAATTCCCTCCTACGAGGAACAGTTTTGCAGAAGGAACAGTTTTGCAGAACCTTTCATTTCTTCTCTTTAATCAGGGTTACTCTTCTCGGCTTTATCTTCTTCAGAGGCATGGTGCATTCTAAGACATCTGGAAACTCACTGACCAAATCAAGGCTGATTTGGGAACTCCACTCAAGGTCTTTTGGATAAGGTATTTAAGCTCCACCCTGTGTGTGGACAGACACTTTTTCCATAGGCGGCCCCAGCTGAACAGATTCCCAGTCTGCAGGTACAGGGTGTTGGCCTTCCTGGCTGTTGGTGCCCAGGGCAGCAGCAGCACAGAGGGCAACCAGGGAATGAATAGGATGCAGACAGCAGGCTGGAAGAGTGCTGACTCCCTTGCAGGGCACAGAGATGCCCCAGAGGAGAGCATTAGAATGCAGACTCATTGCAGCCACAGCCTGATGTGTGATCCAGAAACTAGGAGGTCAGGAGGTGATCACAGAGGGAGGCACTGGTGAGGAAGGCCACAGTGGCTTCTCTAGCACCATTCCAGCTACCAACCAGATGAAGGAGTCCTTTCCTGGAAGACAATGACTAAACAGAAACCGCACTCAAGGCCAGGGCCCCAAATATGTTCTTAAGAAAATACTAGAGAAACACTCATGTCAACTATAATTCTCAATTTTTAACTGGTCATATTTAAAGCTATTTTTCTCTACTTCCCATTGTATATTTCCTTCATCCTTAGCAAGGAACTCAGCAGTTTTTCTTTCTTTCCCCATGGAGTAACTTATGCCTTAATTCCTGTATAGTATATGCCATTTTGCCTAGACTATGTTATAGTTTCCCATTGATTTAAATCACAGGACATGAGAGCACCAAGAGACACCCTAAACAATCACTTGAACTCCAGACATAACTTTTGTTATCTCCATTGTGGAGAAGCAATGCAATTTCCCCATGGTAAGATGGATCAATCAACATTCCTAACACATTTACTTCTTTTTCAGTCTAGTGTTTTAAATTCATCTGAAACAATGTGGCCTGTATGGGTGTCTGAACTTCAAGTTCGATGAAATGTTTGTTGTGTCTCCTGGTAGGAGTATCCTCCCTTCTGGAATCAAGACTCCTAAAGCAGCAGAACTCCAACAACCATGAACTGGAAGCAAAAGTTTCCTAATGGGTAATTATATGTAATAGTATTGAAACTCTTCCCCATTTATACCCCATGATTTCTTCACTAGTGAATTCTGGCTAAACTGTTTATCCTGGGATAAATTGACTATATTAGACACTGATTCAAAGCATATGCCATCTTCTGTAGAACTCTGACCTACCCCTCCAGGCTATTGTTACCTAATTGATGCATTTTCCTGATGATGTTTAAGTGCTTCCTGACGATTGGAGATTATTCTGTTGAGAATTCAGTATACACAGTGCAGTGTGGGTTATGTGTATAAAATGCATGCAGTTATATACAGACACTTGTCATATATCTTACAGTATACACAGTACAGTGTTATGTGTATATAATGTATATAGTTACGTAAAGATATGTTATCTATTATATAGGTTATACAATATTGTATGTATGTATATATAAGGTAGTTATATAGACATATATAATATTGTATGTATGTATATAAAATGTATATAGTTATATATAGATATACAACATATATTAGTATACACAATACAGTTATACACAATAGTTATGTATAGATGTTATTATATACTGTATACAGTACAGTGTGTATATATATGTGTGAATAATGTAGGTAGTAATGTATAGATACATACTATATCTCATAGTATATAAATTACATTGTGAAATAATAACGATATTAATGATGATGATGATGATAATAAAGCCAGTCAAGGTCTGGGAAGGTAAGATAATAATTATGGACATAACACGATGTCCGAGGAGACTTGAAACCAACATCATGTATCTCAGAACCACTTCATGAGTCAACAGCGCCTTTGCTGGCAGTCATTATGTGACTCAAAGAGGTAACATTTCTGTGCGCATATCCATATGACTTTGGAGCTCCTCCTACAGGACCAAGATAAGGTGCATGCTAAAGAGGTACCTGTGCATGCTAATGTCTTGGTTGGCAATGTTGGCAAGTACTTGCTAATTAGGTGGCTGTGAATGCTAATGATATGCATGCTAATGACCTGCAGTGGGCAGGCTCAAACACTACTGAGTTAGAGGTCTAGCCTTCTGTCTCTATCTTCAGCATATCCATCAGAGTCTGTGATCCTAGCACAGGGAAATCCAGAAACAAGGACAAGGTCACAAAGGGCTATCCTGGGACAATGGGTGCATGTCCCACCTTTAAGGCAGGTTCGCAAAACAAGACCTCTTCTGTGATGCTTGACTCTACCTGTGAACCCCCACCTTCCACTGTGAAATCCAACCCTCCTATGAACATCAACCCTCCCCTGACCCCCATACCCTGATGCAAATCCAGGAGCCCAGATTCCTGCCTGGTCCTGAAACTTGAGTAAGGACTCTTGTGGAAAGCTGATAGCAAGACCTCCTTCAGCCTAGCCTGTCAAACAGTCTTTCCATGCAGGAATCACTTAGACATCCTGCTGCTACCCAGATATCTCTCATCTTCCATCCTGACAATGCTTTGGCAGGAGTCCTCCCTCTCCAGTGTCTACTCAGAACACTAAGAGGTAAAGATTTTCTCGCCTCTCCTGGCCTGAAAGGTGTCCCCGAGTCATTATGTAGCATTGAGCAGGAGGCTTCCTAGGACAGCTGGTTGACACTGGGTTCTGCAGGAGATGTGTGTGCAGAAACTTCAAGCCCAGCAACTGAGCCCACCTTCTCCTCAGAGTCCTACCCAGAAGCCAGCAACACCTGCCCTGTCCAGCTTTTCCTGGATCAACTGCTGAGCACAGAGAAAGTTGAGCAACAGTCACCAGCCGCCCTGGACCCAGATGACTCATGGAAGCAGATCAAGTTAGAGAGGAATTTTCATTAAAAGCAGAAGGAAGACCATTAGCTTCATCACAGAGAGTGACCCAAGTTTATGTAAATATATTTGAGTTCTAACCTTTATTTAATTTCCTTTGTGAGTTCTGATTTGTCCCAGATTTCCATTTGTTATTTTTATCTGTGTCACCTTTACCTGATATGGTTTTTATTTCTTTCCAAAGCTAAAAGATACAACTACTATATTTTTTTCTCCTGGTCTCACTGCATAGAATTGTTCTTGAATTTCTCTTTGTGTATCTCTCTACCTTTTTATTGCTTGGTAACTGGCGTTATGCTGATTTATGAGACCCAATTTGATCTGATGATGAAGTCATTGAATAATGTCATGTTGCAGCATTAAGAGTGCTGGGATTTGGTTTAGGGGCCAGGCAAAACAACCACCTTATTCAGGAAGGTAAATCATGGCATTGGAGAAGCCTTCAACAACTTTTTACAGAGATTGGGTTCAGCTCTAAAGAGGATACTATCAGACTGACACCAGACAAGCACTGATGCCTGTCTTGGTTCATGAGAATGCAAATACCAAAAGTAAGAGATCATTTAGATCATTAAAAGCAGGATGAGCCCCAAACAGATGAATGATTATGAGAGACAATTGCTATTGGCTCTCAGGAGCATCATGCCAACATCACAGGATGAGCTACAGTTAGAGTTCCCGGTTATCAAAATACCCGGTGTGCTATTTCAGGTGGATTCGTCCATTTACAAAGAAGCTACGAGGTTCAAATTTCTAGAACACAAAATAGTAGATGTGTTAATCCCAAAGCACAGAGTCAATTTACTCAAAAAGGGGAACAAGCAGATTCTGGCTACAAGGGAATGCAAATGTTCCTAGAGTTCCTTGGCAGCTGTGGTAGGGGAAAGCATTGGTCCAGGGATCACTGCTCCAAGAGGGACATACAAGGTAACCTTTTTCCATCGGTAAACCAAGGGAGGGGCCTGTCAGGGGGACACCCCTCAGGCAACAATGTGAGCAGTCTCCCATTGGGCAGCCAGGATGTAATGGGCAGG
>JAQQSO010002047.1:0-14733 GCA_028658305.1 Pachyuromys duprasi
TGAGTATATACCATATGTTTCTTTCTGCTTTTGAGAAACCTCACTTAGGATGATCGTTTCCAGGTCCCACCATTTGCCTGCGAATTTCATGATTTCCTCATTTTTAATTGCTGAGTAGTATTCCATTGTGTAAAAGTACCACAATTTCTGTATCCATTCTTCAACTGAGGGACATCAAGGGTTGTCACTCTTGAACATGTAAGTATCAAGTTTCCAAGTCATTGGATTTGTGTTTAGTACAGTGTTTGATCTTTAAAAGTTCTGTTTTAGTTGCTGTCCTGAGGAACTCCACAAGGACCAAAAATTCTAGGCCCAGGGTTCTTTTCTGAGACTGATACTCCAGCCAAGGACCATTCATGGAGATAACCTAGAACCCCTACACAGATGTAGCCCATGGCAGCTCAATGTGTAAATAGATTTCCTAGTAAGGGGAACAAGGACTGTCTCTGACATGAACTCAATGGCTGGCTCTTTGATCACTTCCCCCTGAGGGTAGGGGACCGTCTTACCAGGCCACACAGGATAACAATGCAGACAGTCTTGATGAGACGTGAGAGTTTCAGAAAACTTTATTCATTGAATTTTAGTTAGAATAGAATTTCCAACTATTTCTAAAATGTTCTTAACTATTCTTTTGCTGCTGTATACAATATAATTATTCAAAGTGGCATTATCAGTGTTGATGACTATAGAACTCAAATGTAGATATCCTGTACCTTGCAAAATCAAATATCCAGTCAACATTTAATTCTTCATGAAAAATGAACTAGTACATCCATTTCATTAGTATACAAATTTTCTTTAATCTTTAATATCTATAAAATTATATAAATACAAAGTGATTCTATGTAAATAAAAACCATAGAATTGTTTTAAATAAACCTTTGCTAAGTATTTGGCTTGTATTCATATTTTATATTCTTGTGCACCCAAGGCTGAATAAAAAACCTTCTTGGTCACAAAGAGAGTAGAGAAGAATAGATTAAGAAGCCTTAATATAGCCTACCTATAACCACAAATATTAAGGCTCAGATTCCTAAGCTTCTCCATTTTTGGCAGTGATCATTATTATTGCCTGCTCCAAGAATTAGAAATACATATAGACACACAGAGTTAATAATTTCATTAATGGCTTCACAGCAACAGCCTTATTAAAAGGATTCTAATACATGCATTATACAATGCAGCCTTAAAATGTGGACTCCTTGAAAGTTCAGTGTTTAGTGACAAGTGAAATTCAGGATGGTCTTACAACCTCAAATCCTAAAGTAAAGAAACAACAACAAAAACGTTTAATAGGCTGTTACTTTCTTTTCCCCATGGAAATAGATTACAAGCCACTTGACACACGCACTCATCTCATTTGATATGCATAATCTTTCCAAGAGCTTGCCTGCTTTTTACTGATCATTGTAATAGTGTTGCCAGACGAATACTTGTACCATATTACTAGAATTGTTTCTAGTTGCAACGTAAGGATGAATATTCTGTTTTCATAAAACTTGTATATTTTTGTGAATGTCTAGGAAAAGTTATAAGGTCTTGTCCTAGGTGTTACACTAATGTCTGTGCTCTAAATCCACATGTCTAGGCAAGTGACATTGGGCTGAAACTCTAAAGCCTATTTTGCCATTAGCGCCATTAAGCGTGACTAGAGAGAGTGGAAGACTAGCAGGCTATGAACAGGACTTTTCCCTTTTTGCTTCATCGTCTTTGACCCCCAAGCTTGTCTAATTCTTCCTTCATCAAGGCATTGCCCCAGAAAATCTTTTTTACTTTGGCAGGGACATATTGTTCCAGGAGTGTTCTTCCCGGTATGATTTTTTCCCCACAACTCCCAGCAAGTTTTTAAGACACTAAACGCTCCTCAAATCTTATGTTCTCAGATACCAACTGAGAACTTACAACTCTTACAGGTCAAGAGGATAATCTGTTCAGGCTTTAGATGCTAATTCATTTCTCCACACAAAGAAGTTACCAGCATTCAGGAACTAGTGCCCGCTATTGTGAATGGCAAAACAAGAAGTTGAGATTACTAAATGTGTCAATTGTGAAGAAGTCTTCTCAAGCAGAACTTGGACCCCAAGGTAGAAAGATCTTGTCAGCATTCCAAGATAAGTTGGGGTTCAAGTATCACATTGCAATAGGCACCTGAAAATTAGTTTGAGGTAAATTAAATGCTCTTCTATCAAAGGATGTACTTATTTCTTTTTCATGGACAGGTCAGTGCCCAGAAAGTCTGCATATCCTTCAGGAGGAAATATCTGTACTTTTTCAGCAAATTGCCTTGTAACCATATCATTAATTATTCGTAGATTCTATAAATAATGTCTGTGTTGGGCTTTTTCCAAAGTCTTTGGCAAGGTCAATAAAGTTAAATAGTAAATGTGCACATTACAACAGCAGGTTGTTTGGCTCTCTGCTCTGACATGACATTTCATTCATGGCAGTAGACTGGAACTACCTAAAAAGATATGTATGAAAATGGCATTGAAGTAAAAAAAAATGCTAACTAGGATGCTAAGTATTTTTCATGGAGTTGATAGTTATTCACAACAAATCTACAAAACATGAATAATGTCCAATAAGAAAAAATGTGCAAATGGGACAGATTTTTATTATGTAAGTAAAGCATAATCTTCTTCTAAAAACATACACAAGACAGATGTTACAGTCATCTCTCGCCTACCTGGCCACATAGGAATGACAACTAATGGGTGATTTTTTTGGAATGAAAAGAAGATAAGCTTAGTGTGCGTCATCATTCTATACATACATAAAAGTGGTGAGGCAGTTAGGAACCTCCTCCTTCCATCCTGTTACATCAAAATCTGTAGTAAACAGCAATACGCTATGCTATATCATGGCCTCCCTAATTCTGACCACCAAATACAAGCAACTATAACAAAGACATGTGCTGCACTTGACAGTCAGATAATTTAAATATGAATTGATTGGTCCCTCATCTATTGTAGACCTTATGAGATGAAACAAAGGATCAGGAGTTTGAGGCCAGCATGGCTGCAGGGCAAGCTACTGTTTCAAAAAGGCACGGAAGAAAACTCAAATCCAATTTCAGTAATTAGATAATTTAAGTCAATAAAACATTGTTCCCAAAATCTCGCTTCATCAGAATGGTTCTTCCTGTGTGAGAAAATTTGTTTCTTACATACCTAATTCCATCACCTCTTTACTTCGCTAGTGCCTCAGGCTTGTCACCTCTGTGGAAATAAATTTTCCAGAGTGGATAATCCTACTCTTGGAGACTAAGGACTTAGTGTCAGCTTCCTGACATAAGGACTTTTTTTATTCATCTACTTGCTGAGCTGTCTCCCACCACTTCACTCCCACTAAGCCCCATTTCCTGTCTGAGGAAGCTGTCCATCCTCTGGTAAGTAGCCTGCCCTGAGTCATCAAGGATTTCCAGCTTGGTTACCAGATTTAACCATTCTCAAGCTCCAGTCCTATGAATCACTTTCCCTCTTCAGAGGATCCTTCAAAATCACTGTTCTAACAAAGGCCCACTTTGTTTCCCAAGTCTTGTAGCAGACCCTTTTGAGCAAAGTAAGTAGGTAGAATTGTTTGCCTCCATATGGGTTAAAGAGACCCTTGTCATAGTGAAGAGATGTACTGAAAACACAAATGCACACTGCTTACTTCTTGTATGTGGTGGGCCTTGCTCTTGCCATGAGATGTCTCCATTTTACATCATGTAAAACCCGCAAGGGTTAGGTGAGTCTAGAAGAGTCTTCATGAGGTAGGAAATTCATGACAATTGTGCTTTAACTATAAGGTGCATTTTAAATTTAGTTACACGTAGCTCTTAAGTTGCAGAAAACGTTTAAGCTGTGTAAGAAACTAAATAGAAAATGTATTGAAGTAGCTTCTAGGAGATTATCTTGAGTCTATTCTCATTTTCTTACATTTATATCTTTTTCTTAGGATCTTTTGGCTATTGTCCAATCCCCAGTGTCCAGCTAATGCAAGCAAATAAGCACTGTGTGCATTGTTGACCCAACCATAGGCCAAAGCTGATACTGACAAAGTAGAATAATGAATAAGGAAGATAAGAGAGGAGCATTGGACCAAGTTAACTTTATGTTCAATATTTTGAATGTTACCTTAATCCAGTTATGTGAAATGATAAAAAGTTACTCATAAATTGATTTTTGCTCAATTTAGTAAACAATTATACCTGTGCCAGTACATGTTTTACTCTTCTTCAAAAAGTAGATAATCTGTGAAGTGTCAGCCTGATGGTGAACTCTGGTCCATTATCCTTAATTAAGCAGGGGATCTTGTCCTCAATTACGACCATGGTCCGAGCACTAACACTGCAACATGGGAAAATAATAATCTATGTCCGGGTCATAGAGGAAACTCGGGTTCCCCTGTCTCAGAATAAAACAAAAACGCTTACAGTAGCTCCCACACCCACAATAAGGGCATCCCTGTTGCCTCACTTCCCTCCTGGACTCACTCATTCTGGCCACACGCATTTCCTTAAAAACCCTTACATTCACACATGCTCTGGTCCTATGGCATTCTGTGTCCTCATTTCCTCTCTACAACTTCCTCTAACTTTTTCCGTGTCCTCTAAGAATTCCCTTAAGTATTATCATCCATACTGCCCTTGAACTGCTGGATCTAAGTGATCTTCCAGCCTTCACCTCTAAAGCCGCGGGAGCTGTGAGCACCTAATGTGAAGCATGGAGTACAACCTTTTCAATGAGCAGAACCAACGTCTCCTATCTCAGTTGGCAACCCATTTGCCTTAGTTTGGGGTTTTATTGCAGTGAAGAGACACCATGACCTAGGCAACTCTTCTAAAGGAAACTATTTAACTGAGGCTGGTGTACAGTTTCAGAGGTTTAGACCATTGTCGTGGGCGGAAGATTGGCAGTGTGCAGGCAGACATGGTGCTGGAGAAGGAGCTGAGAGTTGTACATTTTGATCCAAAGGCTTCAGAAGAAGACTGTCTAACACTGTGTGGAGCTTTAGTGTGTAAGAACTCAAGGTCCACCCCCGCAATGGCACACTTTTTCCAACACAGCCGCACCTACTCCACCTACCACACTTTGTAATAGTGCCTCTCCCCACGGTCAAAGCAAACACATGAATTCATGGTGGCCAAACACATTCAAATCACCACACCACTGAAAATTCAATATATTCAAATATTTCAAATATAACATAATGATTAATTGTGTCTGATTGTCATGGCATTTAATGACTTGAAATAAGTTTACTCACATGTTCAATGTACTGGCTGATTTCTATGTACTTATAGAAAATAAACAGCACAAATGTAAAATAATTCATTGTTTTTATTACTATATCCCAAACACATATTACAAAACTTATGGGTAGCTTACCTATGCACTCAATCAATGTGTGTGTGTGTGTGTGTGTGTGTGTGGCTAAGAGAGAATGGCATCAATAATGAGTAACGATGACAATGCTATTGGTGACAAAGACATTGCTTATCCTGTCTGCTTTTTACCAGGTTACAAACAGATATTTTGTAAGAATAGAACATTTCCAAGCAGAAACCCACTTTGTAAGATTTTAGAAAACACATACTGTAGAAAACACATGTCAATCATTTCTGGATATACAAATATATAAAAATCTTGATTTATCAAAATACAATTTCTAAGAATAATTGAATTCCAAAATTTTGTTTATATAAGATACAAACAAAGGAATTCATTTTCTCTAATAGTACAGTATTTTCAAACCATATTTTCCATTGATGTTAAAATGAACTGTGTGAAATACCTACAGCTGCTAACTGGGCACTAAAATAACTTTTAAATTTGTTAACACTGCAAAGATTAATCCAAAAAACATGTAAAAATACAGTTCCTGAGGTAAGGTAAAATTTTAGACTTATGGAAAAAGAATACACTAAATGGACAAATGTCCAAATATAAGATTAAGAAATTACACATGTTACAAAATAACTAAAATTGTAAGTAATTATTTTATGGTATCATGTTCCACGAACGCTAGATTTTTACAATACAATCTGTTCCTTCTGGTTGTTTTCAGTCATAGAAGCTATATGTCATCATTCTTTGTGATGCTGATATTAATTATTGCTAAGATTGAAAATAGAGGGAAATAGTCACATCACACAGCAACAGTGCAGGATTATGGACAGGAACTTGTTTGTTGCCATTATTGTTGCTTAATGCTAAAAACTGAACCACGGCCTAGTACCTGCTTTAAGAACAATAGGCTTCTTTGTATTTCTTCTTCAAATTATAAATATATTGCTAAGAAAAAAAGTTATTTGTAACTTGCTTTGATAATCCATTAAACCTTCTCCCTGAACACAGATACTGAGCTGCTATGGCTTTTTATCAGTGTGAAAACTGAACTGGAGAAATTAAACAACTTGATCCAAACTACACTGCTAATAATGTCATTAAACTGAGCCTTAAATCTAGAACTTTCAGACTTCAAGTTCTACATCCTCAGTGTTGGTGCTATTAGTCAAGGTTCTGTTACTGCAGCAAATACCTACAGTAATGAGCTTGTACGGAGACAAAGGTTGATGTTGGCACATTGTTTGGAGGTTCTCATTCATGACCTGCTGGCTTCCCTGTTTTGGGGCAGGACTAACCACCCAACTCACAGCAGCGGAAAACAGAAAAGATAAAAGGATGAGACCATAGTTCTCCACTGAGCTATGCATGCCATGCCACCACTTTCTAAAGCCCTCCCACAAGGACTCAGAAGATTTTGACCAAACTGTAATGGCATCAAGCTCTTAAGACAGAAACCATTAGAGGACACTTAAATCTGAATTACAGAAATATGATATGTAAAAGCAACTTTTATTTGCCTGGTTAAATTGTTGTCTCGGCAGCTTACTGTCTCTGTCTGCTAACCTAGGCCTAGTCCTGGAAACTTCTAGCCTCCGTAGAATCTAACCTAGGCCTAGAAAGTTGTCAGCCTCTGAGACTTTCTTCTTTCTAATCTCAAGCTCACCCTTTATTTTTATTACTGGACTTTGGCTGGCTGATTCAACTCAGCTGTTCTGGCTCAAACTCCTCTCCCAGCTAATATTTCAATCTGACTTTTCTCTCAGCCCCTCAATTGCTCTGCTTGGCCTCAAACTAACTCAAGCAATCTGCTCTAATCTCCTTGCTCCTTCTCATTCTCTGGCTCATTCAGTCTTCACCTGAGTTCTCTATCTGCAACCCGTCTCTCTATTAATGCCCCAGTAAAAACTGTTTCCTCTGTCTCTTATTGCCCTTTAAGTTAGCTCCCCTTCTCTCTTTCTTCTCCTGAGAGTTGGGCATACCCTATTCTGTCAACTCTTTCTCTGATTTTTCACCTTTTTATACCACTCAGTTAGACATCACTTTCAAACATGGGTGCTTCCTTTTACAAACTAACTTTACCTTGATTGCTTGGGATTAAGGCATGTACCACCACACCTGGATCTAAGCTTTCCTTTACCTGAAACTGGCTCTACACCAGGCTTGTCTTGAGTCAGACCTGCTTGCCTCTGTCTGCTGGAGTAAAGGTGTGTTTTTATTCCACCCAGATCACACAGAACTAGAAGATCTTTGGATATGTTCTCTTGCCAGAACAGCTGTGTTCTGAATTAACATTCCTCTACAATGATACAATTCCTGCATAATTTAGATAATTAACTTCATGCTTCCACACACTTAATCTAAAAAGGAAAAACACTTATTTTATATAACCTATAGCATGGCACATGGCCATTAGCCAATCAGTTTAATCTAGTGGATTCTGTTATCTTGGCTCTTGAAGTTAGGGAGTCCTTTTTTGCTTATTAATCTGTTTTCTAAAACTCACAGATTATTTCTCACAAGTGTGCTGCATGTTTCTCCTGGGTTGTCAGGTCATGGGCTCCAAAGTAGCCTTTACTCATGCACTTCATTTTAGCCCAAGCATCTCATGTTCTTTTGTTTCCCCATCCCACTGTTCTACTACCTGCTTGAACCTTCTTTGCACAGCATTCTTTCTCTCTACTTTCATCTCACTTCTCTTCTACTATTCTACCCAGAATAAATGCATCCATCCTCTTGTTCACTGTCCTGTTCCTAGTTTTCTGACTCCTACACATATACTAGGATAAACATGCAAAACAATTTTCTAAGCCAGAACCCACAAATGAGAGAGAACATGCAGCATTTGCCTTCAGGAGCATGGGAGATGTCACTAATATACTTGTTTCCAGTTCTATCCATTTACTTAACATTTTCTTTTTTCTTTGCAGCCAAGCAATATTCCACTGTATGTGAGTGTACCACACTTTCGTTATCATCAGTGGATGGGCATCTAGGTTGGCTGTTCTTCTTAGCAATTGTGAATACAGAAGTAGTGAATGTATTTGTGGAAGTATCTCTATTACAAGTCATAAAGTCCTTTGGGTACATGTGTAGGAGTAGAATATTCTAGTCACATGTCCGTGTGTGTGTGTGTGTGTGTGTGTGTGTGTGTAAATTCACGTGCCTATGGAAGCCAGAGGTGTCCGATAACCTGGAACTGGAGTTATAAAAGGATTGAGGCACCTGCTTTCTGGTCCTCCACAACAGCAATATATGATCTTAATTACTCAGCCATCTCTCCATCCCTTGATATGGAAATTTTATTTCTAGTTTTAAAGATACCTCCAGACTTTTTTCCAAAATTGTCATACTAATTTGCACTTCCAGTAAGAATGTATAGGCATGGCCATTTTGTCACATCCATCCCTGAACTTGCTGTCATTTGTATCCCTGACATTAGCCACTCTGACTGAGGTGAGCTGGCTGTTTTAAGTAGTTTCTATTTGCATTTTTCTGAGAGCTAAGAATGTTAACACTTCTTTAAGTGTTTACTGGCCATTTCATTGGGGGAAATTTCTCTCCAGATCCATAGTCCATTTTCACACTAGTTTGTTTTCTTTTTTGTCTATTCTAAAAACTGGTCCTCTGTGAAGCTATATTAGGAAATATTTTTCCCATTCTATCATCTGATTCTTCACACATCTGACAGATTTTCTTACTTTCAAGATACCCTGTCTCTATTGTGCTGCCATTTTCTTCTTTAAGAAGTCTTTGTCTGTGCTTGTACGTTGAAGTGTACTCTACATTATGCATTTCAGCAGTTTTGGAATATCATAACTTACACTTAGAACCTCAGTCCATTTGCTGTTGAGTTTGTGAGGGGTGAGAGTAAGCATATAGCTTTTTGTTGTTGTTGTTGTGTTGAAATACATGTTTGCTAGTACCATTTGCTGGAGATTGTTTTTCCTCAGTGTACATTTCTAGCATCTTTGTAAAGATCATGCAGTTGTGTAGAGGAATGCTAATTCACAACCTGGCTGGTCTGGCAAGAGATCACAATCACATCCGTCTAGATATGAATGATCCAGCTGGAATACAAACGTGTCTCTTATCCAGGAGACAGAAGCGAATAGTTCTGAGTTCAAGGGCAGCCTGTATAGAGCAAGTTTCAGGTAAAGGAAAGCTTACATACAGGTGTTGTAGTACATACCTTTAAATCCCAAACAATGAAAGAAAAGTTAGTTTGTAGAAGGAAGCAACCATGTTTAAACATGATGTTCTAATTGAATGGGAGAAAAAGTGAAAAATCAGAGAAAGAGCTGACAGAATAGGATATGCCCAACTCTCAGGAGAAGAGAGAGGAAAAGGAAGCTACTTAAGGGGCAACTAGAAAGAGAGAGAGGAAACAGTTTTAATGTGACATTAATACACAGGTTGCAGAGAGAGAGAGAACTCAGGTGAAGATTGAATGAGCCAGAGAATGAGAAGGAGCCAGGCAATTAGAGCGGATTGATGGAGTTAGTGAGATCAAGCAGGGCATTTCAGGGAGAGAGGGAGAGAGAGAGAGAGAGAGAGAGAGAGAGAGAGAGAGAGAGAGAGAGAGAGAGAGAGAGAGAGAGGCCAGATTGAATAAGTCAGTTGGGAGAGGCATTTGAGCCAGAACAGTTGAGCAGCTCTGTTGAATCAGCCAGTCCAGAGCTCAGAAAGAACAAGAAAGTGTGTTGAGCTTATTAAGCAGTAAGTCTCAGAGGCTGAAAACTTTCTAGGCCTAGGTAAAATTGTACAGAGATTAGAAGTGTCCAAGACTAGACCTAGGGTTAGCTGACAGAGGCAGTAAGCCTCTGAGACAATTCTAACAGGCGAATAAAAGTTTCTTTTATGTAGTTGAACTTGAATGGGCTTTGCTTTCAGTCCATTGATATATGTGCCTGTTTTTATTTTTTTGTTTTTGTTTGTTTTTATCAGTGCAATGCTGTTTTTTATTACCGTGGTTCTATAGTGTGGTTTGAAGTGGGTGATACCGTGGCAATACATATTTCTGTTTTTGTTCAGGACAGCTTGGATACCCTTTGTCATTTCTGCCTCCAAATGAACTTTGATATTTCATGTGTGCGTCTCTGTGTGTGTTTAGAAAGGTTGACCCTGCTATTGTGATTGGGATTATACTGAATCTATTAATTCTTTCTGGTGCGAAGTATATGCTCATAAGATTAATTCTACTAGTTCATAAACATAGGATGTAGTTCCATCTAGATGTCTGACAATTAATTCCTTTTTTCAGTGACTTAAAGTTTTCACTACAGAGGTCTTTCCCTTCACTGGTTGGGTTTTTTTTCAAGTATTTCATGAGTGTACATGTGTGTACATAGTGAAACAATTGTTTCTCTGACTCATTCTTAGTATTTATGGTGTTAGTATAGTGTTAGTAGTATTTATTTGTTAAATTTGTTTCAAATGTTATCATTTCTAGGAGGATTTTTCGTATTTTATGGAAAGAATTACACCATTTGCAAATAGCAATACCTTGCATTCTTCTTGTCCTGTTTGTGTTCCTTTATCACCTTTTCTTGTCTTGTTGATCTAGCTAAAACTTGAAGAACCATATGCAGTAGGAGCAGAGAGAATGAATACTCTGGCTTTGTTCCTGATCTTAGTAGAAACTCTGAGTCTTTCTTCATTTAAAGTATGCTATGAAAATTAATCAATAAAAATGAATTATATGGCATGGAACATTCAGAGTATCAACTTTTAAAATCATCAATTACTTTATAATATAGAATCGCAAGTTCAGTGAGTCTTAAAATAGGAGGGAACAAGAGTCACCAGCAGGGGGGAAGGGAGTTGGGACAAAAAGTTATGAAGACTACAAGTTAGACACACCAGAAACTGAACAAGCAAGAAAGCAACAGTTTATCTATTGTAGTTATTTTACATAAGTATTTTCTTCAACAAGGCATTTATACTATGAGAAGGAGATGAGAAAATGAGAAGAGAAAAATGTATAAACATTTAAGTAGATAAAAAATTATCATGAACTACAGTACACAGAATATTTCAGTGTTTCCCCAAATTGCATCCTCTCCCCCCCCAACTCAGGATCATGCTAGTAATAAGCCCCCTCATTTCTGGTCATGATTTAAGATCCAAATATAATGATTTTCCCATATGCTCAATGTAGGAAATGGAAACAAGAGCATTAATCCAGGTTGATCTCTTTATTATTGGAAGACTAAGAAAATGGAAATTTTTTAATATTTAGTAAGTACACCTTACTCTTCCATAATAGATACTGAAAGTTTTATGGTATATTTAAAATTACTCTACCAATTGTAGAGAACAAGAGACATAGCTGGTGGGTAAGTGATTAAAGTGATAGCATTCTCAAAGTCCCAGGTTTGATATAAAGTAAGAAAAAAAATCACAAGGTTAACTGGAAAGCTTTTTACCTTGTTTAAACTATTTTAGTCAATAATGGATAATGTCTCTGGTTCCAATGTTCATTTTCCATGGCAGCTTCTTCGGTTTCATCAACAATAACTTGTTCTAATCTCTTTAGACCTAGGAATAATCTCCCATGAGTTAGTTGGATCCATAAAAATTGTGTTTTCAGCTACCACCTAAGTCAAACTACCAAGAAAGCAATTTAACATGGTACCGCATTTTCTCATTATTTAGTACATCTCCTTTCATGTCTTTAATTTTGTCTCTCTAAGCACTGAACATCTTCAAGTAATATCTATTATGCAACCTAACTTGTCTTTACCTGCATCCTTCAAATAATACAACCTGGACCTATGCTACTTTTATATCAGCACATCTACATTTCCATACTATTTTTATATAGGCACGACTGTAGTCATCAGAAGAAAAACAATCGTTTAGAAAACCCAGTCACAGGTCTGTTAACACTACTCTTTCACATTACTTTCTGGTTTCAAAGGATCTCTAAATAGTCTGTGAAAGTTCCTCTTGCAGGCAGACCATAATGTCCTACTTAAAAAAAAAAAGAACAAAATCTATATAATTCAAAGCTTTGTTTATTGTAAAAATTTGCCATTAGAAGTTCCTGTCTCATGACATCAGATGATTTGAATACCATATGCTGCCCCTCAGAGTGATGAGATCCATCCATTTGCTTTTGGGGCCCTAAACATCTTTGTGAATTTCTCTGGAAATTTAACTGCAGTATTTGAATGACCCTCACCATTTATGCTGAGTAACTATTGAGCAGTGGCATGTCATAAAGATCTGTCAGCAGTGGATGAATGTGCAGTGGCTGCCCTCATGTAAGACAGCAGACAGGCCTGGAGCTGAACTTAGTCTCTGTTGGACAGAACCTGTGTCACCAGGCTAGTGCACAAGTATCAGCCCTCTTATGAAGGCGAAGGACAACTCACAGCAAGAGAGGAAGCTATGACACTTCTGAAAACTATATTGATTCACTTCCAGTGCAGAAATGGTCCTTGATTAATGTCCTTTCTGATCTGTTTATTTCATGTTAAATTTTTTTCCAAGGGCCTGCCATATATGCAGTGATAAAATACCCCACTTACATGTTCTGTTTACCCAGTGTAATGCCAGGATCACAGGACCCTCAGAGACCACCAGGAGACAACTTGATGCAAGAGCAAGAGAGCTTTATTACAAGAGCAATTGACTCGGAAGAGAGAAGTGGGACCTCGAGCTCTGAGTGAGCAGGATTTTTAAAGGGAAAATCTGTGAGCATGGGGTTTCCATGACAGCAAGCAGGAGGGCACATGTCTTGATGTTACAGGATCAGGTAAAAGTTAAAGGGGCTAGGTGACCTTTTCTGAGCACATAATCACAATTGCTAAGGCATATAATCACAATGGCTATTCTTCTAAACTATATCAGAAACATCGGGGAGAATTTTCCCACCCGACTCCCGACTGATTCTCATTGATTATTGCCAGGGGGATTGTCTCTATTTTCTATGAAGTATTTATTCTGTGATATTTCCTGGAGGCTGTTGCTAGGAGAGTTAGCTTTGTTTTCTGCCAGGTGCGCATTCTGTGATATTTCCTGGTACCTGAATTCAGCTCCCAGTCAAGATTGCTCTTCATTTCAAAATGGAGTTATATTCAGGCTAACTTAAACTCTTCACTGGAACATCACACACACACACACACACACACACACACACAGAGAGAGAGAGAGAGAGAGAGAGAGAGAGAGAAAGGATATACTTTTGGAAAATCAGTGATTCATACTATTTAGTCAACCCCATTCACAGATTGAAAGTAAGTGACTGCCACCATTGTTGACAGAAAGAACAAGAAAACATAAAATAAGATGAAGACAAATGCAAAAGCTCAAAAAAGGGCTGGGATCTTCCTGAGAAGGATCCAGGGGCCTTCAGGGATGAACAAGTGTGGCAAGCAAGTGGCCCTGTTTGGCTGTAGTTTGTGCTAACCTGATACCTGCTCTCAGACAATCCACCTCTCTTTCTACAACCACTTTGGAAATCAATCTGGCACTTCCTCAGACAATTAGGATCAGTGATACCTCAAGACCCAGCTGTACCACTCCTAGGTATATATCTAAAGGATGCTCAAGTACACAACAAGGGCATTTGTTCCACCATGTTTGTGGCAGCTCTATTCATTAACCAGAACCTGGAAACAACCCAGATTTCCCTCAGTGGAGGAATGGATACAAAAATTGTGGTACATTTACACAATGGAATACTACTCAGCAATAAAAAACAAGGATATCATGAAATTTGCAGGCAAATGGTGGGAACTAGAAAAGGCCATCTTGAATGAGGTATCCTAGAAGCAGAAAGACACACATGCTATATAGTCACTCATAAGTGGTTATTAGATATAAAATATAGGATAAACATATTAAATTTTTCTATCTTAATAAAAATAAATAAAATGTTAAGTCTGGATTTCTGAGTACATACAAGTGCTACGTTAAAAGTTTTTCACAACTATATTCAGGGTGCAGCTTTCAAAACCTTTTAGGAGAAATGCCACCATAGTTATCTTTAGTAAGAAAGACATGTTAACATAATAATCATGAACACAATTTTCCTTGAAATATCACCATCATCGGTAAAAGTATCTAAATCAAAAATTAGAATGATTATCTTGACAGGGTAAAAGATCAGTCAATTTCTTATCATTACAATTACTACAGCATCTGGGTAATGTTTCCTTAATGAGCTTCAATTATTTTTTTTTAGATTGAAATTTTATTTATTTTTATATCAATCACAGGTTAGGTACTTTGAATCCCAGGCATAGCCCCCTCCCTCATTCCCTCCTACCCTCCCACTCCCTCCCTCATCTCCCTCCTCCCCGCCCCCTCCAAGTCCACCAACAGGGGAGGACCTCCTCCCCTTCTATCCAACCCCAGCTTATCCTGTCTCCTCAGGGCTGGTTGCAATGTC
>JAQQSO010002048.1:0-14728 GCA_028658305.1 Pachyuromys duprasi
GTACAACCACTCTGAAAATCAATTTGGCGCTTTCTTAGACAATTAGAAAAGTGATTCCTCAAGACCCAGCTATACCACTCTTAGGCATATATCCAAAAGATGCTCAAGTATACAACAAAGACACTTGCTCAACTATGTTGGTAGCTGCTTTATTTGTAATAGCCAGAACCTGGAAACAACCCAGATGTCCCTCAGTTGAGGAATGGATACAGAAATTGTGGTACTTTTACATAATGGAATACTACTCAGCAATTAAAAAGGAGGAAATCATGAAAGTCGCAGGCAAATGTTGGGACCTGGAAACTATCATCCTGAGTGAGGTATCCCAAAAGCAGAAAGAAACATAAGGTATATACTCACTTATATAGACCTATAGGATAGGAAGGTCAAGCTGAAATCTGCACACCTAGAGAGGATATACAGGAAGGAGGACCCAGGTTGGTATGATCAGTGCTTGTTTGGATGAACAAATGGAATGGACATTGAGTGGAGTAGAAAACAAGCAACAGGATAGGAGCATGCCAAGGAGGGCCTCTGGTGGGGGGGGGGAGTCGTCAATGTAGCGATGTATCAGAGCAGATATTAAGACTAGCGATCAAGACTTTGGCAGAGGGCGAGAAGTAATGATAGATCTGGGGGAGTTTGTTGAGACTTGGGGAGAACAAGAGCTCCACAAAGACCAAACTGAGCAGGCCACAGTGGTCTTGTATGAGATGGTTTGTACAATCATGGACCATGTGTGGATGTGGCCTGGAACCCCTGCTCAGATGGGGCCCATGATAGCTAGGTGTAGGACTGAAGACCCTAGTGAGGGAAACAGGGACTGGTTCAGTCATGAACTTGATGGCTGACTCTTTGACCCTCCCCCATATAAGCCTGGGAGTGACAGACTGGCTAGATCCCAGTGGAGGACATTGCAGCCAGCCCTGAGGAGACAGGATGAGCTGGGGTTGGATGGAAGGGGAGGAGGTCCTCCTCTGTTGGTGGACTTGGAGGGGGCGGGGAGGAAGGAGATGAGGGAGGGAGTGGGAGGGTGGGAGGGAATGAGGGAGGGTGCTATGCCTGGGATGCAAAGTAGCTAACCTGTGATTGATATAAAAATAAATAAATTTTAAAAAAGAATCGTTTCTTCTATCTTATGCATAGGATCAAACATTCTGGAACAGTGACTAGGCTTTCATGTTCAGGAAGAAAAGTGAAGATAAACTTTTGTGTGAAAACTTGAGATAAATGTAGAGGCAAGAGGAGAGAGAAGGAGAGCAGAGGGGAAGAAAGAAGATTAGAGAGAAGAGGAGGGAAAGGGAAAAGAATACTTTATGACACATATCTTGTTGCAACAGTTTATATTCTGTACAATCTGAAGAATGATCTTTCAAAATTCTGCTGATGAGCATGGAGCAAACATGTATTTCTTCCATGTTTACCTGTCCTCTAGGTAGAAAATGGAATATTTTATCTATCTCATTTCTTTTACCTGAAAGGACAGGTCTTTGTCTTGGACATTAATTCAACTCTTTCTATAGTCCTTCAAGAACATGATGGATTTCAGAAAGGCAAAGCAAAACAAACAAACAAACAAACAAACCTCATTTGTAGGTATACTCCACTGTATATGAGCCTTCAATTCCTACAGAATCATATGCAAATTAAAGTAGCATTAATTGTTTCTCATTAAGTTTAGGTTTTTTTATTTTTTATTTTTTAAATGTAATTTATTTTTATATTAATCACAGGTTAGGTACTTTGCATCCCAGGCGTAGCCCCCTCCCTCATTTCCTCCAACCCTCCTACTCCCTCCCTCATCTCCTCCCAGCCCCCTCCAAGTCCACCAATGGGGGAGAACCTCCTCCCCTTCCATCAGACCCCAGTTCATCTTGTCTCCTCAGGGCTGGCTGCAATGTCCTCCCCTGGGATCTAGCCAGGCTGTTACTCCCTGGTGTGTATGGGAGAGGGACAAAGAGCCAGCCATTTAGTTCATGACAGAAACAGTCCCTGTTCCCCTCACTAGGGTCTTCAGTTGGACACCGAGCTTCCATGGGCCACATCTGAGCAGGGGTTCTAGGCCATATCCATATATGGTCCTTGGTTGGAGAAACTGTCTCTTAAAAGACCCCTGTGCCCTGCTCAATTTGGTCTTTGTGGGCTCTTGTTCTCCCCAAGTCTTACTAACTTCCCCTATTTTTATTATTATTTCACACCCTCTGATGAAGGCTTGGTTGTGAGTCTTAATATCTGCTTTGATACATTGCTATATCGATTCTTTCAGAGGCACTCTTTGGTATGCTCCTGTCCTGTTGCTTGTTTTCTCCTCCATTCAAAGTCCATTCCATTTGTTCATCTAAATGAGCATTGATCATACCAATCGGTCCTCCTTCTTGTTTATCTTCCCTAGGTGTATAAATTTCAGCATGACCTTCCTATCCTATAGGTCTATATAAGTGAGTATATACCATATGTTTCTTTCTGCTTTTGGGATACCTCACTTAGGATGATCGTTTCCAGGTCCAACCATTTGCCTGCAAATTTCATGATTAGTTTTATGTGATTTATTTCCATTCTTAGTATATAATAAACTGATATATTGTCTTGAAACCTTCTCTATATTTGAATGTCCTTCAGTATTCCCCCTAAGATGTTACATATTTTATTTAAATGTATATGCTCAGGTTTTTTTTAATGCCAAGTTTTCCTATAAGCCAGCTATATCACTGTTCTTAAGTAAATGAACTAATATCATATTGGATTGGGTTTTGTAGGAATGCATAAATTAATGAAATATAGAACACTCAAATTCAAGTCTATGGGCAAAAACGAAGGTACAAAATGTTGAAAGAATATTATAAACAAAGATTTGACTTTTTACTAGAAGAATCTGTTAGGTTTCTTAACAGAAAGAAGGCCATGGGGTACATCTTCATATGGCAGTTAAAGCACAAAGAGAAAGGAGAGACAGACCACATGAAAAACAACATTAGAGAAGAACAGGGGATTCATAAGCTTGTGCACTGGGAAAATCAAATGGCGCTGGAGATGGGATTCCTAGACCAAACACTAGGTCTTAATTTTGAATGGAATGTGGTAGAGCAGAAAATTGACCAGTGCTAAATTATTTTAGTCAGATATCAAGACTGAAGCACATGTCTAATTGTCATTCCCACTGTGCCTTTGCTAGTAAATTACTAAAATAGATTTAGTATAATAGGTCTCTTTTGCCTAGCCAAAGATGTCAACACTTAGATGAGCATTTTTTTATCCATTTTCATCCCCTTTCTACATTCTGTATCCATTCAGTATTCTTTACCCCAATCCTCCTCAGATTCTGCACCCTAGTGTACAATAAGAGACCTATTTTTTAAGGCAATTCTGACCAAGGACTCCTTATGAATGCTTTCAAGATTTTGCACCTGCAATTGGCTCATTGTCAACACAATAGACCACTTGAGCCTAGAAAATTAAGGATTTAACTATAAGTGGAGAAATGCAACGATAAATGAAAGGCTGAATTCACACTTCTGGTTTCTGTGGGCTAATATGTGAGGGGATGAAAATGGAGGCAGGTCTTAATGAAGCATAGAAACAATCCTTATGGTCACCATTGAGTCTCCTGGAAACAGCCTCTCCAATTTAGAAACCAGAGAGAAAGACTGTCTTGAAAACTGTGATGTGATCATTATTGGAATCTCAAAAGGCAGCCCAGACACAAATAGAATGGTTATTTTGAAACTTCTCTAAAAGATTGACTGCTTTCCTTTCCCCTGCTTTACAAGAGCCAATTAAAAAATACAAAAGAACCAAAGAATAAGTTCACAAAGGGCACATATTTCAGAGTCTCAAAATTTTCACCAATTGGTTCATAAATATTTGCACTTCAGTTATTTTCCATTCTTAATCAGAAAGTTGCCTTAAACAAAATGTCCTTTCTCAACTAGGACCACTGATATCTCTGATGTCTCTTTCATAAATCTAAACTTGAAATAAACTGCATGCCTAAGAATTATTTGGTAATTAGGTCTCCATTTTATGTTGTCATCCCGTATATACAGTGACTGGCTTTGAGGCATCATATTTAGTTAAGATAGCTGAAAGTATTTTCCAGCTTATCAATAGCATTGGTGGCATTTCACTTTCTTGGAAACAGTGCATTTTCAGTAGCTTTGACAGGATACACTATAATTGGCTCCTTCATATTAAGAGCATCCTTAGAAGAAATTTCAAATACTATGCCTTATAAATACAATGGACAAGGAGACAGGGCTTTGGTATTAGAGGTTTAATACATATTATTTTAGAAGATGGTTATGTCCGTAAATAAGTATCCTTTCACAAAGATAAAACTATACACCTGAACTGAAGCTCAGGAAAAGTCTGTTCAAAACTACAAAAGGTGTCTGGCTTACACCATTTGCGTCCAATTATTTATGGTTTGAAATAATTTTATTCCAGATAAGCAGAATCAGAAAGAGAAAGTGTACTGAAATGATGAGTAATAACATAATGTGTAGTAAGAGGAATACATGAGCTGTAGTGTATGACAAATCTGAGGTCTCTGGGGCAGAATAACTGGTAGATGAAAAAGATTTCTATGTGCAAGCTAAGAAAGTAAATGTCAATATATTTAAATAGTATGAAGTTCTTGATTAATATCATAGAAATATAAATCTCAGAACAAAAGGCTCACAAAAGTAATCCCTATTTTTTGCATTGTTATAAAAGTATGTATTTAGGGCTTTCTGGATACTAAATAGTGAATAGTGAACCTGCCTATATGAATGATATGGCTCCTGGTTTTAAGACTAATTATTTGAACAACTAAGAATTATTGATGCTTAATGATAATTCAATTAGATACTCTGTGACAACTGCTAAATACGTGATATCAATTTTAATGATGAGGGAACTCAAAAGAGAGAAATCTTTGTAGGCTGAAGTAGGCAAGAAAAGTTTCATGAAAGATTTGAAAATGGAGCTTTCTAAGATGTAGAACAGAAATACCAAGATTCAGGGAGAGAAGTGGACCCAGCTGACTGAGCATGTTTAAAGATAGTAAAACAAAGGAAGGTGAGTTCAGAGAGTAATTGTGTGTAAGAAGAGTATAAGTGATGGTGTAAAACCAATCATACCATGGAGTTCCCACTTTACTAGTGGCCAAGGGCAGAAGTGGTGTTTGCCAGACAGTACAGTGCTCCAGAATGGTTACATGTTGTCAAATGGATTCAAGAAGAATTAATTACAAAGAGAAAAGTGTTCCAATTCCCTGTGGTCAGTAAAATACACTTGTTTAAGCTCCTATATAAATGAACAATCAATAAAATAAGGTATCATAAAACATTTCCAAGTTCTCCTATATTCAAGATTTCAATATAAGAAAAGGTGGATTTAATCACTTTATATTCACACAGAAACTGTGGCCAATGGAGTTTAATGTACTTTGTGAAAATACGTTACTAGTCTTTGAGGAGTGCAGTTGTTTTTAGGAAAGTGAAATGAAATTTTACTTTGTCTTTTGTAAGTGAAGAAACTCAGTTGCAAAGAGGTTAATCACTTTTCTCAACCTGACTAATGTATACAAATGTTCACATCCTAATATCCTAAACCCTAACAGACATAACTGACAACTCCATTAAGAAATGAATCTTGAAGATTATCCTGGATTATCCCAGGTTGTGCCAGTGTGAATACATGATCCTTATGAGGGGGTAGAAGGAGGTTAGAATCAGGAAAAGAAACACACAACACAATATCAGCAGGTCACAGAAAAAATGGAGATAATAGTCAAGCAATGTGAATAGCCTCTAGGAGCTGTAATGATAAAGAAATGGGCTCTAACCTAGAAATTCCAGAAAGAATGCTAACATATTTTTGACCTCCAGAACTACAAGAGAATACATTTATGTTGTATTGAGTCACTAAATATTTAGTGTATAATGAATTCTTATAAAAGCCCTGGGAAGCTAATATAACACATGTCTATAGAAATTTAATTTTCATCTTCATAGACTTAACTATTCTGACTGCCAGACCATACTGCCTGAATTTATTTTATTTTTTATTAATTACACTTAATCACTTTGTATACCCCCATAAACTCCCTCTCTCCTTCCCTCCCAATCCCACTTTCCATCCCCCTTCTCCACACCTGCCCCTCCCCAAATCCACTGATAAGGGAGGTCTTCCTTTCCTTCCTTCTGATCTTAGTCTAGCAGGTCTCATCAGGAGTGGTTGCATTGTCTTCCTCTGTGGCCTCCTAAGGCTGGTCCCCCATTAGGGTGAGGTGATCAAAGAGCAGGTCAATTAGTTCATGTCAGAGGCAGTCCCTGTTCCCATTATTATGGAACCCACTTGGATACTGAACTGCCATGGGCTATATCTGTGCAGGGGTTCTAGGTTTTCTTCATGCATGGTACTTGGTTGGAGTATCAGTCTCAGGAAAGACCCCTGTGCTCATATTTTTTTGGTTCTGTTGCTCTCCTTGTGGAGCTCCTCTCCTCTCCATATCTTACTATTTCCCACATCTTTTGTGAGATTTCATGCTGTCTGCCCAACAGTTGTCCATAAGTCTCAGCATCTGCTCTGATATTGTGCAGGGCAGAGCCTTTCAGGGGCCCTCTGTAACAGGCTCCTAGCTTGTTTTCTGTTTTCTTCTTCTGATGTCAAACTGCTTTGCCTTTCTGGCTGGGGATTGAGCATTTTAACCAGAGTCCTCCCTCTTGATTAGTTTCTTTAGGTGTACAGATTTTAGTAGGTTTATCCTATTTTATATGTCTATATGAGTGAGTATAAACCATGTGTGTCTTTCTGCTTCTGGTATAGCTCACTCAGGATGATCTTTTCCAGTTTCCACCATTTACCTGCAAATTTCATGATATCCTTGTTTTTCATGGCTGGGTAATATTCCATTGTGTAGATGTACCACAATTTCTGTATCCATTCCTCAGTAGAGGGGTATCTGGTTTGTTTCCAGCTTTTGGCTATTACAAGTAAAGCTGCTACAAACATGGTTGATCAAATATCCTTATTGTGTACTTGAGCCTCTTTTGGATATATGCCTAGGAGTGGTATAGCTAGCATCTTCAACAAATGGTGCTGGTCTAACTGGATGTCTACATGTAGAAAAATACAAATAGATCCATACTTATCATCCTGCAGAAAAATAAAGTCCAAGTGGATCAAAGACCTCAACATAAAACCAGACACATTAAATCAGTTAGAAGAAAAAGTGGGGAAGAGCCTTGAACTCATTGGTAGATGAGACAACTTCCTGAACAGAACACCAACAGCACAGTCTCTAATATCAACAATCCATAAATGGGACCACATGAAACTGAAAAGCTTCTGTAAAGCAAAGGACACTGTCATCAAAACAAAACGACTGCCCATAGAGTGGAAAAGACTCTTCACCAACCCTTTATCTGACAGAGGGCTAATATCCAGTATATATAAAGAACTACAGATGTTGAAAAACAACACATCAAGTAATCCAATTAAAAAATGGGGAACAGAGCTAAACAGAGAACTCTCAATAGAGGAATATCGAATGGCAGAGAAACACTTAAAGAAATGGTCAAAGTCATTAGCCATCAGGGAAATGCGAATCAAAACAACTCTGGGATTTCACCTTATACCCATCAGAATGGTCAAAATCAAGAGCTCAAGTGATAACACACGCTGGAGAGGTTTTGGAGAAAGGGGAACCCTCCTCTATGCTGGTGGAAATATAAACTTGTACAACTACTCTGGAGATCAATCTCGCACTTCCTCAGACAAGTAGGAATAGAGCTTCCTGAGTTTAATTTTTATTTTTGACAAATTGCAGACAAGACAGCAAGACATTGAGAAGCATCCAGAAGCAGCAGGCAATATGCCTGCTTTTCCTAGCAGAACGCTTTCCGAATTCCAAACGCCAATGAGGAGGTTTACCTTCCAAAATCACAACTCACTTGGAGCTGTCATTTGTAATAAATTAGAAAGCTACATCACAAGACTCCACTGTAGAAAATATCCACTGCCTAATGCAACAACTATTGATCTTGTGCTTTACTCATCTGTCAAAACACTTGACTATGAATCCAAGCTCTAGAGTGCCATTTTCACTAGTGAAAATCTAGCTCAGTTTCCTGCCTGGCCATGGTGACATTGTACACTTCATGACTTCTCCTATCTTCTGTTCTTCCTGGATCATTAAGATGGAAGAGTATTTGAAAACATTGAGCTGAATAAGAAGATTTTGAAACCAGAATTTTAATTATATTCCTTGCTTCTAATGTTTGCCAATATAATATCAAAAAGTGGTATTCCTTTGTATTATTTATAACATGTTCCCTAAAATATCTTTTAGGGAAAAATATTGCTTCTGTGGAAGAGAAATAAAATATGGGAAAAATATATTTTGTTCTATCTTATACTCAATACAAGGTAGGCTTTGAAAATCTCGATATGACTGGTTGATTCCAGGTATATACCTACTAAAAATTAAGTTATAATGGCAGGAATTCACCTGTGTGAATAAATCCCCAGAAAACATCATAAATCACTCATATTTTAGATTCATAAGGAAGTAAACATATAACTTTTATGTTTTAGCACTGTTGCTCACTGACAATTAAAGTGAAAAATAGAAAAGGAAGTACAAATGCCTCAATGCTCATTCAATGTTAATTGTTCTCAATGATCTCTGTTCTGTTTTGTTTGTTGAGGAACAGACTAAAAAAGCAGAGATTCTTTAATAATAAACAGTGAAAGAGGGAGTCTAAGATGGCAGCAAACAGCGTGGTCTTTATCTGAAGGGCACAGGACCTGAAACTTCGAAATTCGTGACTGGAGGGGCAGCTGAAGTCAGAACATTGACATTGAGGCTTCCTGGGTGAGAGGAAACAACCTGTGAGCTGGGCCAGTTTGGATCCAGGTCACCCTTGTATATCTCCAGCTCCTGAGAGTGAGAAATATTGAAACCCCCTGCACTTCCTCTTGCCCCAGCACAAGATTCCTGTTCAGCAGAGGCAGTGTTGGTTACCCCAAGCATGACCCTCCTTGCTTGGTGACTGAGACAGCATAGGCCCAAGTACGGGTCTTCCTGCCAAAGAATGAAACAGTGAGCTGACAGATCTCTTATACTCTCATTTGCCTCTGCAGGCACAAATCTTGGAATAGAGAACATGGGGACACCTGTGATTTCTGATTATGCCTGCAAGCAAATGTGTGTGCCTTCAAGGGAGTGCATTCACAGCCCCAGATCCAGGAATCCCCCATACAAGAAGCCAGACATCAAATCCCTCCCACCCACACCCCCACTGTGTACATCTCAGGGATTCTTGAGACAGTGTTCTCAACACTGAAGACCCTGTTCTGCAGGCCTCCCAGTGTAGTCCAGGAAAATAATTCCTGGAGCCAAGATTGTGTAACCCAGACAGATGTGAATACCAGGAGACCAGAGCTCTCAGGCCTGTGGGCCAATGAGGCATTCAGGACACCTGCCCATGAGCATTGTACCTGTGAATGGGAGCCAGAAATCCCAACTGTGCTTATGGTCCACCCTTCTAGGAATCTAGCACCCTCTCCTTCAAGATATACTCCCACAAAACTCTTATGTGTTCGCACATGGGCTTGGGACCTTTCCTTAGCTACAGGTGAAACATCAAAACACAGTCTTGAACTGATGGACCTCTCTCATCTTCGTGAAAAATACTCTAGACACCAGAGAGAGACAGATGCAGCCTAAAGTACAGACTCCAAGTACAAATAAGGAAGGTTACAAATAAGTAGCTGGATAGAGGTAAGTATAAGAACACATCCAACAAAACTCAGGACATCATGGCTTCTCCAGCAAACCCAAAACTCAATGGATATTTTAATTCATTGGAAACACAGCAGTAGGATCTCAAGTCTATGTTTATCCAATTATTAGAGACATATAAAAAGGAAAAGAACAAATCTCTCAAAGAAATAGAGGAAAATACAGCCAAACAAATAGAGGCACACGTAGAGGCAAAAGTAGAGGCATATAGAGAGAAAATGAACAAAAAATTAGAGTCCATCATGGAAAGACAGGAACCCACATTCAAACATATAAAGGAAATGGTGAAAACAGAATTAGAATCAACAAAGAAAACACAACTAGAAAAAAACTCTTGAGCTGGAGAACTTGGAGAAAAGATCAAGAACCACAAACTAAAGCAACACCAACAGAATACATGAGATGGAAGAGAGAATCTCAGATGCTGAAGATGCAAATGGAGAAAATGATGCGTCTCTAAAAGAAAAAGAAAAATCAGAAAAGTTCCAAACACAAAACATCCAAGAAATCAAGGACGCCATGAAAAGAAAAAAATCTAAGAATAATAGGAATAGATGAGAAAAAAAAAAAAAGATTCCAGGGTCCAAGGTCCAGAAAATATTTTCAAGAAAATCATAGAAGAAATTTTCTCAAGTTAAAGAGATGTCCATAAACATATAAGAGACATACAGAACACCAAAGAGAGTGGCCCCCCCCCAAAAAAAACCTCACATAATAAAACACTATATCTGCACTAAAACACTAAGTCTGCAGAGCAAAGAAAAAATGTTAAAAGCTGGAAAGGAGAAAGGCCAGACTTCGCACCATGTACAGTAAAAACCAGCAGGGCCTGGGCATATGTCATGCAGACTCTAAGAGATCAGAGGTGAGAACCCAGACTACTATACCCAGAAAAGCTTTCAATCAACATAGATGGAGAAAACAAAATATTCCACAACAAATCACACAAAATGAATTACACCCCCAAAACACAGGATGTAGATAACTTCACAACAAAAATTAAAAGAATAAAAGCATAAAAATACAATAACACCACCAATTCCACAATAAAAGGAACTAACATTCATCTAACTATCAATATATATCAATATGGATGGAAACAACTTCCCAATAAAAGACATAGACTAACAGAATTTTTGTGAAAAGAGGATCCAATATTCTACTGCACTTAAGAAACACACCTCTGCAACAAAGATAGACACTACCTCAGAGTAAAGGTATGCAAAAAGGTTTTCCAAAAAATGAAACCAGAAAACAAGTTAGGGTAGCTATCCTAATATCTAATAAAATAGGCTCTCAACCAAAAATAATCAAAACAGATGAAGAGGGGCACTGCTTTCTCATTGAAGGAAAAATCAACCAAGAAGATATCACAGTCCTCAACCTCTGTGCCCCAAATACAAGAGTACCTGCATTTGTAAAAGAAACACTATTAAAGCTTAAATCACACATCGATCCCAACACCTCAATAGAGGGAGACTTCAACATTTCTCTCACCAAGGGACAGATCTTCTCGATAAAAGCTAAATAAGAAAATAATGACACTTGCAGAGGTCCTACATCAAATGGACCTAATAGATGTCTACAGAACTTACACCCAAAATGAAAAGAGTATACATTCTTTTCAACACCTCATAGAACCTTCTCAAAAAATTGACCATATAGTCAGGCACAAAGCAAGCCTCAACAGATACAAGAAGATTGAAATAATCCCTTGTATCCTATCAGACCACCAAGGCCTAAAATTAGACCTCAAAAACAAAAGAAATAACAAAAAAAAGCCCACATACACATGGAAACTAAACAACTATCTACTCAATGACAGCTTGGTCTGGGAAAAAATGAAAAAGAAACTAGTGCCTCCAGAAAGAAGTTTGAGACATCTCATACAAGCAACTTAATGGCACAACTAAAAGCACTAGAAAAAAAAAAAAAAGAATCAGGCACACCCAAGAGGGGTAGACAATTGGAAATAATCAAACACCAAGGTGAAATCAATGAATCAGAAACAAAGAAAAAATTCAAAGAATCAATGAAACCAAGAGCTGGTTCTTTGAGAAAATCAACAAGATAGACAAACATTTGGCAAAAATAAAAGGCAGAGAGAAACCATCCAAAATCAGCAAAATCAGAAACAAAAACGGGGCATAATGACAGATACAGAGGAAATTCAAACAAATATTAGGTTTTACTTCAAAAGATTATATGCCACAAAATTTGAAAATCTAAATGGTATGGATAAATTTTTGACAGATTCCATTTACCAAAATCAAGATGAAGTAAATAGAGTAAATAGTCATATATCCCTAAAGAAAATAGAAGCAGGCATCAAAAGTCTCCCTACAAAAAAAAAAAAAAAAGCCTACGGACAGGTGGCTTCAGCACAGAATTCTACCATACTTTCAAAGAAGAGCTGACACCAAGTCTCTTCAAAATATTACACAGAATAGAAACAGAAGGAACGTTACCAAACTCATTCTATGAGGCCATAATCATCTTGGCACTTAAACCTCACAAATATCTAAAAAAAAAAAAAAATAGAGAACTTCAGACCTATCTCTCTTATTAACGTTAATGCAAAAATACTCAATAAAATACTTGCAAACCGAATACAAGAACACATAAAAGATATAATCCATCATGAATAACTAAGCTTCATCCCAGTCATGCAAGGGTAGTTCAATATGTGGACATCCATCAATGTAATCCATCATGTAAACAAACTGAAAGACAAAAACAAAACAAACAAAAAACCCAAATGATCAACTCCCTAGATGCCGGAAATGTATTTGGCAAAAAATCCAACACCCATTCATGTTTAAAGTCTTAGATCAGACATACAAGGCACATACCTAAAAATAGCAAAGACAATATACAGCAAGCATATGGGCAACATAAAACTAAAGGGAGAGAAACTTAAATCAATCCCACTGAAATCAGGGACAAGGCAAGGCTGCCCATGCTCTCTGTATCGCCTCAACATAGCACTTGAAGTACTAGCTAGAAAAATAAGACAACTAAATGAGAACAGGGAGATACAAATCAGAAATCAAGAAGTCAAAGTATCAGTATTTGCAGATGATATGATAGTCAACATGAGTGACCCAAAAAATTTAACCAGAGAACTCCTTCAGCTGATAAATACCTAGCAAATGGCTAGATACAATATTAACTCAAAAAATCAGAAGACCTCCTGTATTCAAAAGACAAATGGTTTGAGAAAGAAATTAGGGGAAAAAAAACCTTCACAATATACACTAGTAACATAAAGTTCCTTAGAGTAACTCTAACCAAGCAAGTCAAAGACTATTAAGAAGAAGAAGAAAAAAAAACTTCCAGTCTCTAGATAAAGAAATAGAAGATATCAGAAGATGGAAAGTTCACCAATGCTCATGTATAGATACGATTAACATAGAGAAAATGGCCATCCTGTCCAAAGCAATCTACATTGCAATTCCCATCAAAATACCAAAACAGTTCTTCACAGAACTTAAAAGAACATTTTCAATTTCATATGGAAAAACAAAATAAAACAAAAAACAGAAATGTTAAAATAATCCTGTAAAAAAAAATCTTCTGGAGGTATCTCAATCCCAGATCTCAAGCTCTACTATAGAGCAATAGAAAAAAAAATGCATGGTACTGGCATAGAAACAGAATGGTGATTCAATGGAATTGAATCAAAGAACCAGAAATAAACTCAAACATCTACGGATACTTAATTTCTGACAAGGAACCCAAAACCATACAATGGAATAAAGACAGCATCTTCAACAAATGGTGCTGGTCTAACTGGATATCTATCTATCTATCTATCTATCTATCTATCTATCTATCTATCTATCTATCTATATATATACATAACATGTACATAGATCCATATTTATCACCCTGCCCTAAAGTAAAGTCCAAGTGGATCACAGACCTCGACATAAAACCAGACACACTAAACCTTTCAGAAGAAAAAGTGGAGTACAGCCTGGAACTCATTGACACAGGAGTCAACTTCCTGAGCCGAACACTAACAACACAGGCTCTAAGATCAGCAATCACTAAATGGGAACTCATGAAACAGAATAGCTTCTGAAAAGCAAAGGGCACTGTCATCAGAACAAAACAACAGCTTACGGACTCAGAAATTATCTTCATCAACCCTATTTCTGACAGGGCTAATAACCAGAATATATAAAGAACTCAAGGAGTTAAATAGAAAAAAATCAAGTAATCCAATTAAAAATGGAGTACAGAGCTAAACAGAGAATTCTCAATTGAGGATTACCAAATGGCAGAGAAACACTTAAATAAATGTTCAATGTCCTCAGTCATCAGGGAAATGCAAATCAAAATGACCCTGAGATTTCCTCTTACACCCATCAGGATGGCTATTATCAAGTGATAACACATGCTGGAGTGAATATAGAGAAAGGGGAACTCTCCTCCATTGCTGGTGGAAATGTAAACTTGTACAACCACTTTGGAAATCAATCTGGCCCTTTCTCAGAAAATTAAGATCAGTGCTACCTGAAGATCCAGCTATATCACTCCTAGGCGTGTACCCAAAATGTACTCAAGTATACAACGAAGCCATTTGCTCAACCATGTTTGTAGCAGCTTTAGTTGTAGCCAGAACCTGGAAACAAGCCAGGTGTCACTCAGCGGAGGAGTGAATGCAGAAATTGTGATAAGTTTACACAATGGAATGTTATTCAGCAACTAAAAAAAAAAAAAAAAAAAAAAGGAAATCATGAAATTTTCAGGCAAATGGTGGAAACTAGACATAGTAAAGGCAATATACTATGGCTAACATCAAACTCAATGGAGAGAAACTCAAATCAATCCCACTGAAATCAGGGACTAGGCAAGGCTGCCCATTGTCGCCATATCTCTTCAACATAGTACTTGAAGTCCTAGCTAGAGCAATAAGGCAACTAAAGGAGA
>JAQQSO010002049.1:0-14727 GCA_028658305.1 Pachyuromys duprasi
TTTTTTTTTTTACAATATAACACTTTAAATAAAGTTAACTCTTTTTGAGGTAAATCTTTCATTCAGCTTATATTATCTCTTTTTCTGTTCTAATAAATGTTCTGAAGTCATAAATCCTTCTTAGATACATTTAACTGAGAAAAGATGAAGGATTAAAAGAAGAAAAAGATTATTCAGAATCCCAACACACACACACACACACACACACACACATACACACACACACACACAAACAAACAAACAAAAACAAAATATTATATATACCAAACATTTGCAATCTTCTTGGATGGCTGGAGCTCAAAATACCATGTTTCTAAGAGAACCTAGATGAGGCTGTCCTTTATGGCGTATTATTTCTGTGCAGAATATGAACAAAAGTCTCAGGGATGGGAAGACAATTTTATTTACATAAAGCAAGAGGTGCTTATATACATTTCCACATAAGGAACATTACTCTGTTCTGTCTAGATAATTATAATAAAAAAATCAGATCCATCGAACTATGTAAAAGTTTAAGCTTCCTGAGATATGGCTTACATTCAAATTACCTTAATAAAAACCAACTGCCTGCTTTATAGAGTTACTCATACAGTCCTTTGTCTTACAAATTTATTTGTTTTCCTAATTTTAATTTTATTATTTCCAGCACACTTCTTCATTGTTTAAAGTATATATACTGAGATTTGTTCATAAAACACTTACAAAACCTTTTTATTGGGACATGAGTAATAGTTGTACTTCTTTTAAACATCATATTTTTGAGATTATAATATAATTATGTCACCCTGTCCTTTATCCAATGCCTCCCATATAAGCCTCCATGAACATTTTGCAAATTTATGGCCTTATTGGTAATTAATAATGTATGCACACATACACACATAGACTTTTTCCCTAAATAAATGAGCACAATCTGCTCAGCCTTTATAATGTTACTTGTATTTTTTTGACCATTTTTGTATTGGATAACCAATTTCTGTGTTCTTCCTTGGGAATATTTCTCTTGCTTCGATTATTCTAAATCGTCTGTAGTTATAGTGTAGGGTTTAAGCTTCTTCGTCTTTTTTCTGTTCACAGTGAGGAAAATTATTCTGGGTACAAGAAATCTAGCTATCTCTTTAAAAGGGTTTATTTGTATTTATGTTTATATGTGTGAATGCATGTTACATATGTGCAGATGTTACCAAAGGCCATCTAAGGGCAGAAGAAGGCATTAGATTCTCTGCAGCTGGAGTTTCAGGTGGTTATGGGACGTCAGATATGTGTAATGGGTACCAAACTCAGATATTCTTCAAGAAGTTCAAGTGCTCTTAGTTACTAAACCATCTCCCCAGCTCTTAAGCACCTTTGTGTGTGTGTGTTTTTGATAGTGTGACACACGTGCATATTTTATCATAGTATATGTGGACAATACAATTGTTTGTATATGTATAGCAATTATAGCTAAAGAGACATACAAGTGATGAGAAAAGATAGTGCTCTCTACCCTCTTCCTAGTAATGACAAATCACAATAACTACTATAATTATTCTTTTCTGTCTTCTCTAAACAATGGAAAGAATGTTTTCTGTTAAGGGTATGAATTAAACTTCTGACTATGCTTTGTAAACACAGTTGTCTCGGAATGTTTGTTTATAGATTAGCAGCTGTTGATATGTGGTCAAACTGCATGAATGATAAGAGTGGTGTATCAAGTTCCCATAACTCCATGACTTCACAGCTCTGGGTATGGATCAGAAACTGGAAGAACATGTATTAAAAGAACAAATGTTGTGGATATAGAAACAGCTCAGTGGATTAGTGCACTTGTTGCTCTTGCTGAGGACCAGAGTTCAAATCCCAGCACCTATATTGGGAAGCTTACAACTACCAGTAATTCCAGCTTCTGGGTATCTGATAATATCCTTTGCCCTTCATAGCCACCTGTATGCATGAAGCGTGCACACACACAAGTCTTTAAAAAGTATAAATGATCATCACGGATATATACAAATTTAGGGACGTAAAAACTCATATAAAAATGGTCAAATACAAAGTAGCCAGATGTTGCTGCCACCGAGTCTCCAGTTCCAATTCTAACTAAGTAAAAGATAAAAGAAACAGAGGTGTACTTTACCAAGAGACAGCCCCTTCCCAACACCTAATGTTCCTTGTCCAAAACATGGTGGATCTGGTGTTAGGTCACAGGCTGGCTGTGGTATATATGTTACAGTTTCAGATTTGTGATTTTATAGGTAGTTTCATGGTAGACTGGATTATTAATTTTCATATCTTTAGTCCTGTAAATAGTCTTGTGTTTTTAACTCATGAGCTTAGAATATTCATTTCCTTTCTGTTGCTCATATTTCCCAATTTAAAAGTATCACATCATCTCCTAAGACAGGCAAATGAGCAAAAGGCTTAGAAAATTTTCTCTCTCTCTTTTTTTTTTTTTCTGATTAAGGTGCCATTTTTATTACAGAGTAAAACACTTATATAGGTTTCCAAGTAAACATATCCAAGCAAAACAGGAAAATTAACCAAGCAAAACATGAGGTTTAACTGAGCAAAACAAGAGGCTTAACTAAGCAAACAGGAGGTGTCCACTGAAAACAACAAGAATAGTGAGCCAGCATGACTTGCATGCACATGACCATCTCAGGTCCAAAGGAATGGCTACCTCAGTTCCTCCTTTTTCGTTTATGACCAAAGACTCGCAAAGCTTCTTTTTCTTTTAATACAATAATAATTATGAAATTATAAAAAGCATTAAGTAAAATCTACCATTACAGAGAATTATGAGTGACTGTTCAGGCAGCAAACTGTTTGTGTCAATTTTTGTTTTTAGGAAGCTGCTAACATCACTTCCTATTTACTATAATAACTAATTTTATTCCTTTTATTCCAAGTCTCTGATGAGGTTTAAGACCAAATAGTTATAGTGCCACAATTAAACTTAAGTTGTTTAGAAGTTAAGAAATCCTTTCATATAGGCAATACCAATAAGGATAAAAGTTAATTTAGGTATAGAACTCTAAACTTGTCAAGATAGAATAATCAGATACTTTCTGCTAAGTTGCTAAATACACATAGACTGGACATTGCACATGTAGATTTCGCTCTCTTTTTTAAATGTAAATTTAGTTTTAAATAATCACTGCACAGTGAGTAAAACTACTCATACTTGTTTTAGAGTATGCCCCCTCATTTTTTTCTAACAATAGTGTCTTTACTCATTCTCTCAAGCATGCTGCTTTATAGTCATCAAAGTACATCTCTAAAGCCATGTCTTTAATATTATGGTTGTTTTGCTCTGTGTGTGTATGATGTGCTTGTATGAATGCATCTGATCGGTGTGTGTTTGTGGACAAGTGAATATACATGCATGTGACATCAAGTGTCTTCCTTGAGAGTCCTCAACCCGAGCTCAAAATTTTGAGCACCTTAGATATCCAGCTTGCTCCAATGATACTTTTCTCTGCCTCCCATGTTCCAGAAGTAAAGATGGGTTGTCCACAAAGCAGAGGATTCATTACATCAGTTGCTTGGGTTTTCCATCCAGAAGATTGACAACTATATTTGTACAATGGCTATGTCTTCTACCAGTTATAATGCAAGCATACATAGTGGTCTACAATGATATGGTCATACAGAAATTTGCTGATTAAACCATTAATTCAGTCCTGGAGCACAGGAACTTCCAAGATGGAAATGCTGCACAACACAGACTGGCTATCGATTTTATTCCTGACCCTTATGCAATGCCACAGTGTCTAGACAATAGGTTTAATACCACTAATTGGCATTTAAGTTGGTGGGCCATGTACTGGCTATATTTTATGTCTAATTTACAAAAAATAAAGCTATTTAGTAAAAAAAGACTATTACTCAAAAATATATCACCATAAAATTGACTTGTAGGTAAGTCTATAGGTCATTTTCTTGATTGATGATTGAAACTGAATGGTCTAATTCACTGTGAGCACAATCATTCCTTGGCCACTGTCTAGGATGTGTAAGAAAGCAGGTTTACAGAACTATGAGTAAAAAGCCAGTAAGTAGCACTACTCCATGGTTTCGATGTAAGCTCTCGTCTCCAGTTTCCTGCCTTGCCTTTCCTTCATGATGAGCCACAATTGTAAACTGAAATAAGCCATTTCCTCTCTAGGTTGTTTTTAGTTATGGTGTTTATCGGAGCAATGGAAATCCTCACCAATATAGACCTCCTGAGATGCTTCACAGATGGAATTTTTGAGAAGTTGTCTGAATGGTGCCTTCCTACATTTTGTTTGGTGGCTAAATGATTTCTGTCACTTGATGATGGAACCTGGATAAGCATCTCTAAAGCCATCCACCATTTCTGTAACAAGAGGAAAGTGGCTGATAAAGTTATGAACACCAAGTTTAAAATAATACAAAAAGGAGGAGGAAAGGGAAAATTGAAAGCAGCAACTGATTAATCCTTTATAACGAGGCTAAGGCTTTTCAAGAAATATTACCTCCATTCTGCACAGTTTTGTAAAGATTTTGAGCAAGTAAGAATGAGTAAGGTAGTCATATTAATTTCATATGCAACATCTATCACAAACATCCTTATGAAATATGGTCTATGTAACTTGGGAAATACATTTAACAAAACAGCCCGTGCAAAGGTTACTTTAAGAAGCTCTAATAATGGAGGACAGGTTGTGCAACTGCCTATAGGCAGAGCATTGTATTGAGAGATTAATCTAATTGGTAGACAATTTGGACAAAGGGTGTAATGAAATATAGACTTAATAGTAAGATATTTTTAAATAAGTTTCTTGGGTGGGAAACTAGGCATATGTCTACATTATGTCTTGTGGGACTTATAATTATGCAGTTTCATTTGGAAATTATTTACACTTAAGATAAAATAAAACTCAATGTGCTAAGGAGAAACTTTAGGTAATGGAACATGTTACAAATGAACTACAATGCAACATCAGGCTATGCAGCCACTGAAGTTCAGGCAAGCATTTTCAAGGTGTTGATATACGCACAAAAGGAAGGGAATGGAGTCATGTATTTTCTTCCAGTCTCTTTCAGTAGCTCTCAGGACAAGTCATTCTCAATACAGTGAGGAACTATAAGAGGAAAAAGAGAGAGAGAGAGAGAGAGAGAACCTTCTATTGTCTTGTTTACAAAAGTAAGGAGCCAGTTCTATGTATGTGAAGAAAGTTAGAACTGAGTTATTTTAGGGAATCATTTGAAGTGCTTAAAAATTAAAATGTTAAATCACTTAAATCTAAAGTCCATATGTCCTTCCACAATGAAGTAGCTACCTTTCAAAAGCAGACAGAACGAAGGGATTTGGAATTCCTGTTCCAGATGCAGTCTGCAATGTTGCCAGCCCACTTTGAAATTTATAAAGGTTAAAAGATGAATGCCAGATTACAGGTCTTCCTTAAATACAGAGCCTGTGCATCTGCATCTTTAATCTATATGCTACACAATTTGGGCAAAGGCTGCCATGAAGTACAGAATTTTATTTATTTAACTTATTAAGAAGAATTGAAAAACAGCGTTTAACCAACATAATGAAACACATAATTCCTAATCACATCAAATGCCTGGGTTGGCACCCTCAAGAATTCCTGTCATTCTGAATGTTTATTAAGCCCCATTCTGTGACAATGTATCCAGTTAATTGTAAAACAGAATCTGCATTTTAAGACTGTAATTCAAATGTTTACCAATTCACAAAGGTCCCATCTCCTTATGTTCCAATTAATAAAAATTTAATTTAACTACATTGATTAATAACTCTAGTTTTTTAATAGATGAAGTGAAAAAGCTGTAGTTATATTCTTATATTTACTAGAACAAACGAGAAACTATTATTCAGTGCCTCAATGATCAGAACAATTAAACATACTTTATTCATATTTTGAAACAATCTATTCAGTTGCATTGATGTTCGCATTATGTAAATTTAACCTTTGTATAAATAGAGATTTAGGATTTAAAGCCAAAATTTATGTTGATTTTCCCTTGTAGTTACACATCAGCACTAGGTGGCAGTGTTGTCCTAATGAAAAACTGCAGCCTCTCCATTTTGTTTTATATTCTAGAAGTTGTCTTTTAAAGCTTTAGAGGCCTCGATATGTATTACTTCCATTTTCCCAATGAGATTAAAATATATCTGTAATAAACATAAAATAGATTAAAATTCATTGTCAACTTCTGCTATTCACTAAAATGTGTGAACCATAACTTTTAAAGGATATATTCTGGGAATTCTGAAGTTTAAAAAATATTTTAATAAAGTAGCTACTATGAATAAGTATCTTATTTTCTTTGTTCAAAATCTTTACTGTACTACTGGAAACAATGATTTATGCCTGTAACATCAGCAATTGGAAGGCTGAGGCAGGAGGATCATGGATTTGAAGCTAGTTGGGCTAGTCCTAGTCTCATCAGACAAATAAACACACACACGCACAAACACACACTTTTATTCATTTAGTGTACAATGCTATATCAAAATACTTTTAACAAATCTTTGTGAAAAATATTGCCTGGAGTTTTATGGTAGATAACAATCACTGAAAAAAACCTTTAATTTTTTTTAATAATAGAAGAAATAATTCTAGACACACACCCTAATCTACAATAAAATTAAGGTAGAAAACGCACAGTTCTTTAAAACATCATTTCATGTATGTACATAAAGAGAAGAAAAGATGAGAAGGGAAACTATTGTCCTAAATAAAAGTTCTTAATACTAAGAAATGACTTAGACGGGTTCTGTAAATATTTTAGAAAGAAATCGTGATGGCACATCATAGTTCTGCACAGTGAACAGGGCACTACAATACATCAATCAACTAACAGGAGGAGGGAGAGTTTCTCTCTGCTTTATATAAGTTCAGGGCACTAAAGTTCAGGTCAATAAAGATAAGTTTGATGAATACTTGAGTACACGATAATGCTTTGTAACTCTGCCCAAGATAATAACTTAGTTCAATGAGGAAGAGCATGGGTCTGGAAGTTAGATACCTGAATTTCAAATCGGCCACTGTAAACCACTCACTAAACTTCTGGACTTTGAAGTTCTTAGGTAGACATTGCAGTAGCTACATCATATGGAGATGACCCGAGAATCAAAGAAATAAGACTGAGGGACTGATAAGCATTTGTTAGAGTGGGATGTCAAAGGTCAGCCTTAAGACTGCCATTGGTAACATAGTCCTGGAACTACCCAGGGGAGCCAGACACTTGTTGACATGTAGCCTTTAGACATGGAGAATCTGATTATAGAGGGATTTACAGAATGACTCCCCAAGGTGCATGGACTGAAGGCTTGACCCTGGGCTTGGCTTTACTGGGAGGTGATGAAATTTTCAGATGTGGAGACTTGTGGGGGACTTTGAAGTACTCTGTTGTTGTTACATCAAGAGTATTATTGGAAAATGGCTGTTTTCTTTGTTCCTCAACAATATGAGCTGAAGAGCTTACCTACTAGAAAACTTTGATTTTGTTTGTTTGCTTGCTAGCCTGCTTGTGTGTGTTTTTGAGGCAGAGCCTCCTAAATCATAGGGCATATATTCCCTCTGCAGCTGGAGAGCCTTGAACTTTCCATCCTCCTGCCTCTGCTTCCAAAGTGCTGCCATTTACCACAGGCCACAGGGCACAGAAAAACCCCATACATTGAAACTGGGCATTAAAATAGACTGTGCAAGTCAGTTTCTCAGGTATCTGTTATAGACGAGACACTACACTGTGTTATGCAGAGACTGGTATATGGTTGTAGAACTAGAAGAAACGTAATGCTTTTAGCCTTGTCTCTACAGGACATCACAGCCCGCTGCTGTGAGTCCTAGAAATCACAGGTTTTTTTAGACTCTCAGTTTATATCAGGTAAAATCAAAATAAAGGGCAATGCCCTTACCATAACTTCTACTGCTCTTACTGTATATGATCCATTTGCAGTTCCTCATGCTGAGAGTATATTCTCTTCAACCTAGGAACAAAGGCTTCAGAATCTAAACTTTAGATACTCAGACAATATACCACTTTGCTGATACCTCTGCTGACACTGTGAGAAAATGATTTCACAACATTCAAGAAATTTTAAAATGCATAAAAACTCATACCACAGTTGACAATGTTTAAAATTTAAAAAGAAATATTTAAAATAAATAAGAGGTGAGTTATAAATGCAGGCACTACGTTGTGATTTGCGGACTTTATTTTATTCTTTGCTTCTGAAACACACATGTCAAAGTGAAAAAAAAAATGAAACTGCATGTTTAAAAATATACCATCACACCATTTTATTTATTATAAAACTTCCCTTCTGCATTAGACTCTAAAGTACTTGATAGTTAAGATCCGCTTCATATGCCCACCAATGAACTCAATCTATACACATTAGAAAATAATACTCTTTCCTAAGAATGAACAACTGAATAAACAAACACAGCAAATGTTATGTTGAAGGACTCATAGCAGGCTTTTCCTTAAATTTTCTTCCTGGAATCTAGCATAAAAAAATCACTTCTTGTGTGCAATTGGTTTACTGTAACCTGTGGGTCTTTAACTGTTGAAACTGTGAGGCTAGTAAACAGACAAAGAGAAAACCAGCTAGATTCTCAGGCATTTTATGTAACTCCCCCACTTACCAGAAGACTCGGGCTTCATATTCTTTTCACCTCGATGGCATGTAAAATGTCTCAACTTACTGTACAATTGGCAAGAAAATCACAGGGTCAATCTAAATTACAAGTTTTTAACATGTTAATGTATACTACTCTAATTAGCAGTTTGAACTGAGTACTTAAATATAGTTTGGAGTCCAGCATGGATTTATTTTCATGGAGTATATTTTTGCCTTAAATTAATGAGATATTTTATAAACTTTTTAATATGAATGATTAAAAAATTGGGCGCAGTGAAGACGGGAAACATATTATTGGATGACATTACATGAGCTGTCCTATGCAACAAGAGTTGTGCTGATCTCTCCTCGGTAATGCCGTGCTTAAGATATTCCAGAAGACAGATGTCAAAACAAGTAAGGGAACTTAACCACAGAGATGCTTAGGAACTTATACGTGATCACACAGTTAATCTGTTTGAAATCCAGAACTTAAATCCAAATATTTCTGAGTTCACCAATTGTATTTTCTGAAGGGCTTGCAGAAGAAATTGTCACCCTGTGAGGGAATAATAAATTAAGGTAACTAAGGTTCTATGTGTTTGGCATGTCAGCGTCACACAACACAGCTAATTGCTTAAAGATCAGTTCTGGGAGCAAGTAAACTGTTTAGCTAATATACTGAAGTGAGAAAATAACTCAGCTCTGCAGTGCTCATGAGGAGGTATAGCCACTAATAAACAACCCCGATTCACTTAAAAGTAACCTCATTGCATATCTCCTGTGTGCCGAGTGTGGAGGCACCTGGAGGGGGAAATAAATAAAGAAAATAATTGAAACAGGTTCTGGTGAGATGGAGCTTACGCTTGAATGAGAAATCCCTGTCCTGTGAACTGATAAAGACAGGGCAAGGGGTGCTTTATTCAGTCTAAAAATAAAACGTGGGACTTGATACTCCACATCAACAAGAATGGAAAATAAACCCCGGTGAAGTAAAGATCTTGAACAATGAGATGAGAATAAAATAATGCCACCAGAGGAAAAAATTAATCAAAGTGAATGAGGTAGCTTATACTTTGTTGACTCCAACTCCCACAGCAGGTGTCTAAGCAGCCTGAACGCTTTGCCCTCATATATTCTTCATTCTGCTCTGTCTTTTATCAGCTTCATCGGTCAAGAAAGTAAGCGGTAGTTGTATCAATATATTTCTTATATTAAGACCATCTGCCAGCTCAATTACTTCAGTACATTCTCACAGGATGAGATTTCTCAGAGGAGTGATTCTATCGCAACACTGCAGAAATCATAGGAGTGTCCTGTGTGACTGAGGAGAGGGAACTATTCAGAACGACAGTCATTTATATTGTAAGACATTCGATCCTGTGTGTGTGTGTGTGTGTGTGTGTGTGTGACATCTCTGCTCCTGTTCTTATCCTAAGTGTTAGGCCCTCCTTTCATTTCACCTGAGTTATCCTTCTTTTGTTTATAGAAGTTAGTTTTGATGAAATATATATCCATATTTCTAAAATTTAAAAAGGAATAAGCAAAGTATGCACCATTTAAAAGTGAATAATCACGGAACAGGATAAATGCATCAGTAGAAATGACCATTAAACTTTCTATCTCAAGTTCTTTCAAAAACTATACTTCTATAAACCTGCTCTTCCTCTTGAAAAGGACATGCTGATCTCCAGAATCATGACTCTAGTGCCAGTGCGAAGAGAAAGTGCATTCTGAAACATAGACCCATTTGACACTTCACTTTCACATTGCAAATTCTTTAAAATTAAAAGTAGACAGTTAAAAATAAAATCACATTCTTTATTAATTTTGTGATTAGACACCATAAATGTATACAAGACAAGAAAATAGTATTTTTCAACATTTATAGGAATCTTTAATGGAAATTTTCATTTGAAAATATGCTGACAGTGAAATTAATCATTCTTTAGAAAGGAATGAAAATGTGCCTAAAATGCAGCCGGGAGAAATTAATTAAAACAAAATTTTAACTGTTTGTTTGGAGCCCTCTTCTTCGTTACAGTTGGAGGCTGTTTGTTCTTTTATCTCAAAGTCTCAGTAATTAATCTTGAAACAAAAAAAAATTTTGACATCAACCCCAGCCTGGTTAACCTGAGGTTACTTTTTCAGAATGTATATTATTATTTCCAATATAATAAAACCTCTACATCTTCACATTGATTTTTTTAATCTTACATATTAGAAAGAAACATAATCTTAAAGAGAGTCTTACCCAAGCACTTCTTTAATGCTTATTTTACATTTTTGGCAGAATCAAGGGTCTGCCAAGCTTAGGACTGGGTTTCAGTGTAGTCTCTAAGTGAAGTATAAAGCAGATATGAACTTAGCATGGCTGAGAGTATGGTGGTTTTCACTCACTAAACTGTTGATGTGTTCAAAGAACTCCATCTGATTACTTTGTTTCTCTCCCAGCATGACGTTCTCTTTAGGCAGAAGTGCGAAAAAAATCCACGTAAGTGGAAAATCGATGTAAGTGTTATTCCTACCCCCAGACTTCTCTTCCTCTTCCTGTTTGCATTAGGCAGCAAAGAGTATCTTGTACAACACAGACCACACTCTTTATTTCATAGACAAAAAGTTTCTGTGAGGAGAGGTCATAATTCTAGTCTTTCTATTTTTTTTTTATTAAAGAGCCTAAAGTGAATTTTAGTTAATATTTATTTTGTCGAGTGAACTCTGACTGCAGAGGCTCGTGTTGCTCTGCCCTTGGCAAAGGTCCAGAAGTCACTGGTATAATCACACTCTGCTTTTGGTAAAAGAATATGCTCTTCAGGGCCTCAGAATGGCCTTCTGAACCTCTGCTATAATGCTGATTTTCTGTTTTATTGGACAGAATAAAACACAATTATTGAATTATATCAGAATAGTCTCATTGGAACTATAACAAAGTAAATGTGCAAAAATATTCTAAATTGTTTACCATTACCTTTATTTTATGTGCATGAGCATTTTGCCTTATGTAGGTTTGTGCACCATGTGCCTCTGGAGCCCACAGAGGTCAGAAGAGATCATCACTTTCTCTGGTACTGTTGTGAGCTGCCATGTGCATTCGTGGAAAGGGAACTCAAGTCTTCTGGAACACCAGCCCGCACTCTGAACCACCGAGCCATCTCCATCTCCAGCCCTATGTGTGAATATTTTTACAAAGTATAATATGATATATATATATATATATATACACAAGAAATTAATGTTTATAAATTTATGAGCAAAGTAAGAAATTGAAAGTAATGAAATTCCACAACTATGGACAGGATATAAGTCAACCCAGGAATGAGAATGTTATTCTATAGAAATTTAGACATGCCTATTTCTGCACAGAACCAGAAATCCCAGATTTCTTTATTTCAGCCTCTTCTCTTAAAAATGATGTTGTTTATTTGTTTGGTCTCGTTTGTTTGTTTTTTGGATTTTTTTTATGTTTTCTGTTTTGTTTGCTTGTGTGTGTGTATACATTTTTTAAATGGTTAGTTTAACCAGCGAAGAGGACAGCAGTGATTAGCTCTACTCAGCTGGGATGCGCATGAAACATATCCATGATCAGTTCTTCAAGACCCTTCTAAAGGTATAGTAATGGCACACATTTCTGCAGTAACAGTCGGCTCTCCAGCACAGTGGTTTTCAACCTACCGAATACTCAGACCCTTTAGGACAATTCTTCATGTTGTGGAGAGCCCCGATCATAAAATCGTTTCTGTTTCTGCTTCATAACTGTAATTTTGCTACTGTTATGAATCATAATGTAAATGCCTGTGTTTTCCAACCGTCATAGTGGACCCCTGTTAAAGGGTTGTTAGACCACAAAGGAGGTACGGCACACAGATGGAGAACCACTGATCTAATTGGACTTAAGAACCACTCAACAGGAAGGAAAACATGTCTGGTATTTGAAACAAAGCCAATGTCCTGGGACTAGTGAGGTCATTAACACTAGGGGAGATCCTACTACCACTACTTTACTAGACCAACATAATTCATAACTGCATATGTTTACCCTAAGTGCATCTCTCACCCTTCATTCCCAAGTAAAACTTTCATCCTCTCTTTGTAGCACATGAACAGCATCTCAGAACCCCACACCTGGTGAAAATAAAGATATTAATTTATCAGAAAGTACTCAGTCCTAATAGAAGATGCTTCTACAAAAAAAAATGTCTGGTACCTAAGGATCAGAGGACATTGAAGGAGTGAAAGCCATAAGACTCAGAAGAAAAAGTATCCTAAAAAGGAGAGCTAGCTGTGCTCATGTTACCTCAACAATATGCTTATCTAAACAAGACTTGAAGCAGAACAACACCAAAATGCATGCTAATGACTACTAGGAGTGGAAGAGCACAGCTAACCCCAATAATCATAGAAAAATAGGCCATGACTTTGAGAGTGGTTGGGGGATGGTACATGGAAGAGGCTGGAAGAAGGAGAGGAAGGGAGGGTGATGGGATTATATTTTAAGTATTCCTTTACAAAAAAATGAAGAAAAATGCTATTTTTAGCCAGCCATGTAGACAGTTGGGGAAACATGAAGCCTGCTCATATGTTAACCTCTGAGATAGTTAATCTTGGCTGTTAACTTAATTCATTCTACGACATGCTAAGGAAACACCTCTTGGTGGTTCTGTGAATATATTTCCTGAAGGACTGAAAGACCTTTCTATACAAAAGGGCGCACCTTTTGGCTCCACCCAGACATAGATACAAAATGATCTGAAGAAAAATATACTGAATACACACACACACACACACACACACACACACACACACACACACACACACACACACACATATATATATATATATATATATATATATATATATATATATACAGAATGTATTAGAATAGCTTTTAGGTTGTGGTACAACTATTTCTTTTCTTTCCTTTTTTTATTCACTTTACACCCTTGTTGTAGCTCCATCCTTCCTGTCCTCCCAGCCCCTCTCCCCACTTCTCTCCTCCCTTCTCTTCCTTTCCTCAGAAAAGGGGAGCTCCCTTTCCCATCCACCCCAGATCATCCAGTTGCATCAGGATTGAACATGTCCTCTTCCCCTGTAGCCTGGCATGACAGTCCACCAAGGGATAGTGGTCAAAAAGCTGTCAAGGGAGTCCATGTCTAATGCAGTCCCCACTTCTATCACTAGAGTACCACATGAACAAGTCCCTCTGGGTCCTGGTAAGTTGGCTCTGATGGTCTTCTTGTGGAGTTCCTGTCACCTTCAGGCCCTTTTCTCTTTCTTTCCACTGATACACACACACTCACAAACACACACACACACACACACACACACACACACACACACACACACCAGTTTTTGCCTTCTTTTGAAAGCTTCAGTGCATATATGATTATAAGTACACACAGCCAACTTTTACAAGTAGAATATGAAGAGACTAAATGTATAGTCACATTTTACAGCCTGTAATGTTTTGGAATATAACACCACAATATTGTCATATAGTGAAATTTTCATCTGTTATTGCACTCTTATTTTTACTACTGAAAAAAATAAAATAGAAACAACCTCTCATCACCTGAGATGGTTTCTTAGTTAGGCTTTTCTAGAGAACAGATCTGATGGATTAAATCTATCTTACAAAAGGGTTTTGCTGGAGTTTCTTATTCAGTTGTGTACTCTAAACATGGCTGGAGAGGCTGAAAAGTCAGTAGCTACTTAGATCCATAAGGCCAAAGGTTTTATTATTTCTAGTGATGGAAGCTTAGATTTTTTTAAAAAGCTATGGGTTTTCCAGTCACTTTGGAAGGCCAAAGAAAATGGGTTTTGATATGAGCGTAAACAGCACCAGGGGAAGCAGTGACGCAGATGTGTTCTGCCCTCATAGAAGTATGTAGACAATTAAAAAAAAAATCATAGAGACTAAAGAGGACACCCACTAACTAGGCTAGTCTCCTAGAAGAGGGAGGGGAATACCAACACATCCACATAAACTTCTATCCAAAGTTTGTCATGCCTACAAAATGTTCAGGGATCAAGGTAGAGCAGAGATTGAGGGAATGCCCAATCAATGCCTGGCCTAAACAAAGACCCACCCTATCAGAGGGTGCTAACCCCTGATAATATGAATGATA